>JASAND010010749.1:0-13216 GCA_030248195.1 Trissonchulus latispiculum | reverse complement strand
TCAGAAAAGTACTAAAAATGCAGTTGTCCATGTTCTTCCATTATCCGCCCTATAGCTCCGAAGAAGCACAGTTTGACTGACTTCGATTTCAAAAATGCAAAAATTTAAATTTTAGTTTGGTGGGGGACCAAGGGGAACCAAACAATTTTTTGAAAAAAATTTGCTGAAAACTTGCTTCGGGTTTTCTTGGGCGATGATCACGAATCTGAAATCAGTTTATCTATTCTGCTTTCCGTTATATAAGCTATTTTCGGACTGTAGGAAATAGGTTTGTAGGAATCAAAATTTTGAAATACGTCTTTTATGTTTTGATGAATTTTTGATCATTAAAATTTGGTACCAAACTCGTTATACAAACTAAAGTGTTTAGCTTATGATGTAAGCATATCCTGAGCTAAGAAAATGCCGAATCGAAAAACTGATTTCAGATTCGTGATCAGCGCCCCAGAAAACCTAAAGTAAGTTTTCGGCAAAATATCTTTCAAAAATGTTTTGGTGTCCCTTGATCCCCATACCAAACAAGTTTCAATATTTTTCAAAATTTTTTGCATTGTTGAAATCAGCAGGTCCGCAAACGTGCCCCCACCAAATTTCAACTCATTCAGTCAAATTGTACTTCTTCGGAGCTGTAGGGGGGGGGGATGGGAAAGACCCCATCGCAAATTTGAGGTCAATCGGTTAGGTTTGGCGAATTTTAGACACATGGGTTGTGCGTATACGGAAGACTCACTGATTTCTTTAATTTGGACAGTTTGAAATTGTTTGCTACCTTTATAAAATCTGTGTAACTTTCTCCATGCATACAGTGCAGTTATTATTACGAAAACCTAAACAACCGTATTAAGAATGTTCAGTACTTCGAAAGCTTTGGAACATCTAGTTGAATAAACATGGGCAAAGTCAGCAAAACATACTTGAACATGATCGTACCCAAGGTATCATGCAGGGGGCCCGACGGGAAAAGGAACTGAAGTCTGCTTACAAAATGCAATTAGCTCTACGTTTCTTCTTGACTTCCCAAAACGGGGTCAGTACAATGACTCCCCCTAAAACGCCCCAGTAGCTTGCATATGTATGTGAATGTTTAATCACATGTTCTTGCATCAATTCATCAAGGAAGTTTCAAAACGGGAACTGTATGAGTATTAAAACAAGAAGTCGGGAGCAATAAAGCAATAAAAGCAATCCCGAATTCAGACCTCCCAGAGTTTACACCTGTGCTTCCACAGCGTTATGGGTTAAACAAATTCTAAGTGGGCAATGGCTCATAAAAGGAAGCGACAGCCAATGCAACAGCACACGCCTCAGGCAAAATTAGAATGTGAGTCACTTCGCCACACTTTAATTGCCCCTTTTCTAAGTGTGCAGGAATTCAGTTTATAGGAAATTGTTACACATTGAATAAATGAGGGGGCCATGATTAAATTATAATTTACGTTCATTCTACTAAAGCCAATTAACGTTTTGAACATTTTTAGAACTTTAGCCGAAATAATATTAACTGTCAAATTTGTTGTATTAAGTTAAAAATGATAGATTTAATTTTAAAAGTTGTATTTTGCAGGTAAACCCTGGCATAACTCTGAATCAACGAAAACTTTGTACTTAAATTAAGAAACCACAAGATTTAATTAAAATTATAGATTAATTAATATTTAAAAGTTAAATGCTATAGTTAGCACACGTACAAATTTATTTAACAAATTAAAACTACAACATATATATACATTTAAAAGCATTGATAGTTTGTTTTTCCTATAACGTGCCCCTCCGTTTAAATGCATATACAATAATTCCTTTCTTTAACGACTAAGGTCAAGTATCCAGAGAGAACAATAGTGTGGCGAAGTGTCTCATAATCGCAAAATTAGCTCAAATGTTTTAACTGTGACCCCACATGGTATGATAAAGTCATTAATCAACTTGGGGTGAACTGTCACAAGTTCTGCTTTCAGTCGTATTTGCAGACTTGACTGTTAAGCGATTATTACCTCTCTTTTGTTGTATGCACTTATTGTACTTTTAATTTTCTCCGTTTTGCAAGGACAAACATCCTACAGGATAAGGTAAGTAGGTAAGTAGGATAAGTTAAACGGTTTACAACTTAAATTAAGTTCCATTTTAATATCAGTTATATTTATTTGAATAGTATATAAATTACATAGCTTCTAATCATTAATCAAATTAAGAGGGGAGTCTATTATATCTATTGTATGATTATTTTTCCTACTTTCACGGATGTTACTGATGTTTTATTTTATTGTCCAAACGGTACATTTTAACGAGGTTTAAAAAGTAAGGTAGTAAGTCTTACGGTAACTTATTGAGTAATTTTACTTTAAAGCGGAGCTTGTATGATTTAAGCACAGGAAAAGCGAAAAACTGTCATTGCTGAACATTTTCCTTTATGCACATTTCCAGAACTCTATTAGTGATTTTTGAAGGAAGTGCAATTATTTCGACATTTCATGAAAACAAAACAAAACTTTTCCGTCGGAAGCCATTCGAATCATGCAGCCGGGAACCCTTCTTTAATTTTATCATCAATTGTTATAGAGAAATTGGCCCATTGTACCTGTAAGCGGAATTGACTGACTCGTTACAAATATTTTTAGAAACTGCGTTTGTGTAGAAATCTAGAGCATTATCAGACGCAGCCAGTCTGCTAGCCAGCTACTTATGAAGTGTTCTCAAAATCTACTGATCTCATTTGCATAAACACTGGCGTCCTCTAAAACAGTTTTCATCTGCGAAATTTGTGGGGTGGGGTAAAGGAAAGGAAATGAAATATGAAATAAGTGGAAATTTGAAGGCATAAAGTTCGTACAAATTTTGGCAGAAGAGTACAGGATGGGGCAGACAAGACATACTCAGCAGCCTTTTCTGATTGCAAAGTTCAAATTTTTATATTGAAAATTGTAGAGAATCGTTGTTGCTAGCAAGACCCCGTCGGTTAAAAAATGAGCTGAACACTATACTAGACCAATGTTGAAGGTAGGCATCGTTTGAATTGAGAACCCGTTCATAGTGCGAATTCTATTTTCTATCTATTTTCCGGGTAAATACTTCTGTCTACAGGCAGAACAAAAATGGTTTTGCGCTTTGTTATGATCCATTACAAATCAAACTAAAAATATCAACGATTAGCTCATTACTTAAAGAGTCACTTTAACGTTGTTCGAATAATCAGATGTTGACAGCGGCAAATCCCAGTGATTTCTTGAAACAGTAAAATGTTAAACACACAAATTTAAAAGCAGCAATGCATGCTGTCATGAATGCTGTTGGGAATGAAACAAATTTCTATGAAAGTTTAAATGCTAATCAAGAGTACTTGGAGTCAATTTGAAGCATGGTGAATTGAGTGAACAATATAATTAGGAAATAAATGTTAAAATAAATAGGATGAGCAAATATTTAAAAGTATTGGACGTTGGGCTCACATCAATTTTAGTTTTGCTTACACATTCGAAACTCTGTCGAAGATTGGGATTATAAGCCATGAAACGCAGAATAGCGAAACAGAGTATTTAGAAAGTTAGCTTGAATAACATTTTCGACTCTAATAATTTTTGATCAGAGAGCCTTGGAATACATTCCACTTCCACCTACGCCAGAATTTGCTTTGGATCCTCCCACCTGCATGTCGCCAGTTCATGCGGTAGCAATAATGCCGCAGGCAGAAGATGGAGGTAAAGGGGAAGAGGAAGTCTTGTCCGAAGAAGAAATTGGGTCGCTGTACTCTTTTACTGAACAAGACGATCCAAATGGTATCGGCTGGCAGCCTGGGATGGACTAATTAACTAGACAGCTATACTATTCTATATACTTTATACTATAGCTATACTATATACTATTATGCCAGATTATGTTTGAAGTTTGTCACTGCTTTAGTTGTAATGTTTACGCAGAATCTCCGTATGTTACTTCGTGCTTTCATGAGATGGATTTAGTCTATATAAATTGTGACCTGCTTTCGCTTTATCACATAGTATCTTTAAATTAAAAAATTTGCTTATCTTGAATTTTAGGTGCAAGCATAAATAAATAATTATGTACACTTGTAGCAAAAACCTATGTTCGAATTGCAATAGGTGCTCACACGCACACCATCCGCTGCAGTTGGAAAATGCGGTGTGAAAGCAACTGTGTACAGATTGAGACAAAGTTGAAAATTATGTAGTTGATTGAATGCTCATGCACCACGAGCAGAAAGGGAGGAGACTCAAAACTGAAACAGAAACTATTTGACGACGCCGACTGCAACTGAAACGCGAACTGGAACTAGTTTCAGTCATTCCTCGAAAGTATACGATGTAATGAAGGTTCTAAGCCGCTCTGTTAGTATTCTGGAGTGGGAGCTTAAATAAGCATCAATTTCTGCTTTATATTTGTGATGGCTAGAAGCTGTGCTTTTTGATTGAACTGAAAGTGTGTGTTTCCTACTGAAATTTAGACTAAAACTGATACTGTTTTCACCCACCGATTGAATTTGAAACTGAAATTATTTTGGATCGCCAACTAAAACAGAAACGGACACTGAAACCGTTGGCTAACGCTTGCTATGCTATGCTTTGCTAATCATCGTTGTTGAACTGTTAGCTAGTTTAATATTTAGAGCAGCTACTTAAACGCAAAATATATACTCAGTTATCTAGCTTCGACGAAAGCAACTAAGCTTATTGCTAGAAAGAGCTGATCATGTAATAGCTGTAATTGTGCTGAGTCCAGAAAGGTAAACTCATGTTAAAGCCATAGAGTATGCTAAAACCAAAATGTCACTGTATTCAAGATGGGGCCTATGTAACTGAAATATCGTCTGCGAGTTGCGAGGAGCAATAAAAACATTGCTTTCATTAGTATCTGGTTTGAAGTTTTCAAAATCAAATTTCTTTAAATAAAGGCGAATTACTACTTAAGGAGCTTAAACAGCTGAAAAAGTATTTAAACCTATACTCCTTATCAAACAGGCTTAAATAGATGAATAAAAATTAAATAAAAGCTCCAGTTATCTCAATGAGACATCTGGACTCGATATTAACTGAAACTTATACAAAGTGATTGAATCGAAACTGAAACTAAACTGACACTTAAGTTAAATTCGATTGAAACAGTTGAAGTTTAAGCAGAATCAATTTACATTTTATTACTGAGACTATAAAACAAACATTGTTTCGCTAATGTGTTGTAGCAAAGTTGTCCAATTGGCATTGTAGTATAATGCCAAAAAATTTTGGCATAGTAGTACAGCGGTCAGCGTTGGACTACTTTTGCAAGCATTTCCGGTAAAGTATTACAATGCCAATACCTCATTGAAAAAGTAGTACAACGCCTGACTAACAAGAACAAGTCTTACTATGATGCTGATCCTGATTGTATAAATGCAACAAATATTAAGGGTCTCTACTTCTCTGTAAGTTCGCTCTACAGTTTTGCAACGGTACTCTGTGCCTATGTTTTCGAGAGTCGTTTGAGTTCAGCTTTTGTCGTGTCTTGACTAAAAGTAAGGTTAGCCCTAACCTTGCGTATAATATGTTTGGTATCGATATTAATTAGAATTAGCTGCAGAAGAGGCACGGAAAATTATCAAATTTAGTATATTTTGCTAGCTCAAACTTCTGAAACTGAAACTCTAGCTAAAAATATAAAGGAAACCATTTTTGTTTGTCGACTGAAACATTTTACATTGAAACAATGTTTCTAAGATCTGTTGTCCGATAGAGCGAAAATGATTGTAGCTTGAATATCTTCGCAGCAGTGGAAAAATTTTCAGTAGCAAGGTATAATTTTAAACTACAAACAGAGCCGAGTAAATATCTGAAAAGTTTTTAACACTTTGGTTTCTCACTTTGAAAAAGTTTAACAAAAGAGTAACACAGTCTAATACTTAACCTTAAACAAAAATTTCAGTCCTCAACTTTACTTTTATTAATATTACGTTGCTATTTTTAATTTGACAATGATCATTTACATTGCTGTTCGTGAAAATGTTAAAAAGCATAATATGAACTCATTAGAAATCGCAATCTACAAAAAGGCTACTATGACTTACTATTCTATACTTGTTGCTCTCTGTCAACAACTCAAATATGCAGTCCCAATCACACTAGCTAAATTGTAGCAGAGTGAAAAGCCACTGTTACTATAATAATGACGGCTGACGACTAACGGCTGACGGCTGGCGAACTATGATTTGGGGTTAATGGTACATGTTTGCAAATATGATTAAAGTGTGGCATGGAGGAAAAATGTTATATGACTAAGAAACTCCAATGAAATAAATGAAAAAGTTTCAATCCGGTCAAGAAGTGTGTTCAACAGGAAAAGTAAACAACATTAAACAATTAAACCTGAAAGTAGACGTAGATTTATAATCAACTTTTAAGTAAAATTAAGGTATACTAAATAAAACATTTTCTAGTGTGCTACGTCATTGTAACAAGATGTTTATGTAATTTACACTAACGTACGTACTAGGACATTTAATAGCTGATTCAATTAATGACATTATGGTTAAGTAAGATGATTACGGCTGTCCTCGTACCACCACCGGTTACCTAATAGGTGTTTCCGTGATTTTGCTAGTATGCTATTGCTTTAGCATGAAGATGCTTTTAGTCGTGAAAAATGTTAAGAGTTTGTACTACCTTTGTACTACTTTGTACATCCCTTTGCTCACTCGGAGCGTCTTCCACAGTCAGTCGTTAGGGTACTCTGTCGGGGAACTCAGTCTGTGGACATCATTACTCGCAGGTGAGTTGTCTACTTCAGTATACCACTATACTACTTCACTATGTAAAGTTAAGAGAAAGATAAAGATCAAAACAACACTAAGGCAAATGCACTCAGGCGAGAAATTGACTGAATTTCTCGCAAAATCGAAGAACAAGACTAAAACCCTGACCAGAGGGTCCCCTAATTAAATTAAAGACTGCTGATTAGGTAGGTACATATGTAACTAAATTAATAAATTATTAGGTACGAGCCTTTTAAACACCTACAAATAACAATACAATACAATACAATACAATAAGTTCTAGCTAAGACATGAATTAAAATTAAAAAGGTCTTCAAGAGTTAAAATATTTTCCACTCTTTTTTGCCTTTGAGTCTCAGCCGAGCTGGACTCAAAGAGCGCAACATTTGTACCGTAACTGTCATCAACAAAAGAAACCCTTGTTAGGGAGAAATTTGTAACAAAATTCGGAATAAAAGACACATTAAAGTTCTCCATTGGTTAGGTGCTAACTAGGGCTGTGCCGTTAAGGATTTTGCCGGGCCGGGCCCGGGCCGATGGAACAAGCCGGGCCTGGCCCCAGGCCCCGGGCCCGCTTCACGGCCCGGCCCGGCCCCAAGCCCCGGGCCCGCTTCAAGGCCCGGGCCCGCATCAAGGCCCAGCCCCAGCCCCGGGCCCGTTTCAAGGCCCCTGCACAGCCCCAAGCCCCAGACCGCTACTAGGCTCTGGCCCCGGCCAAGCCCGACCCCGGGGATCATTAGACGGCCCGGCCCCGCCGGCCCGGGCCAGTTAGAGTCTGACCTATGATATGGGGTGCATCGTAGATTGCATAAAAATTTCCCGACTTAGATCTGCAAGGTTTTTCTGAAAATTCACAAACTGGCATAGATTTACCTATTCTTATCCAGACAAATTTAATTCACAACAGATACCAACAACTAACAAAATACCAAGTCACTTAAACAGGTGAATAGAAACAGAAACGCCAAAATAAAAAGTTATTCGCTAGCTAAAAAGTGATTAAGTTTTAGTTTTCTGCACCATCGCTTTCTTCTTCTTCTTCGAGCCCATAACCGTTATATTCTGCGCTTGGAATACAGGCATCTGGTTCGCCAACATCATCATCTGTGTCCCCTGAAACAGAATGACTAAAGTATGATACTACTGCTAAAAATATTCATGACTGTCCTATTTCTAGAGAAAGCTTGCATCAATCCCATGCTCTAAGCTACCACGACGTTTAATTATGAAAATCAATTATTCTCAAGTAGCCTATTAACATTTAGGCAACCCAAAAGTATAATTAGTCAAAAACAGAAAAAATAATTAGCTCCATAAGCCTACCATCTGATTCATCTATGGCAGCCTCATTCTCTTCAGAAAATTCACCATCGTCACTACCATCGTCGGTAATGTCGACGTCTCCGGCAGCCGCAGCCGCAGCACTGGACTGCTTCTGCCTGCGACGACGTCTTTGGCACAGAATTCGACGAAGACGTTCACAAACAAGTTCAGATCTGACGTATTTCCAGTTACTGAAACATTAAATATTTAAGTTCAGAAGTGGTTAACTTTTAAGCATTTTTTAAGAAACTAAACGCACTAAATTATAGTCGAACAGTTGTCAAGAACTTAGCGAGTCGTCCGGCACAAACAGCTTAGCAAAGCAACTACTGCCTAAATGCCTAGTATGGATTTTAAAACCATACAAAAATCAAAACATTGGTTTTTGCTTACAGCTTCAAAAACACAAGTTGGCTTAATGTCGATGATGAAAGACCGCTGCGTTGTGGCGTAAGATGACGAACCATGAAGGAAAATGTAGATTCGCTTCCAACATTAGAC
This sequence comes from Trissonchulus latispiculum, assembly GCA_030248195.1. Classification (NCBI taxonomy): domain Eukaryota; kingdom Metazoa; phylum Nematoda; class Enoplea; order Enoplida; family Ironidae; genus Trissonchulus; species Trissonchulus latispiculum. The sequence goes on along the minus strand of JASAND010010749.1, from coordinate 4,635 downwards.
GCTGGAATAGCCAAGTATCGTCGAGCTAACTGGGCAAGCCCAGGAAATTGAGTAGCATATTTTCTCCAGAAGAGAAGCGGGAAGGCATGAGAGTAGAAATCCGACTTTTCAAAGACCGTGGAAACCTATAAATAAAGAAAGCTAGCATTGAAGTTCACCAGCCGAGTGAATGAATACCTTCGAATCCGGGCATTTAATACGCAAAGCCAAGAAAACGTCAAACAAACAAAAAACTTAATATCATCTACTGCAGCGGTGCAAGTTGCTGAAATATCGACAAACAATATTTGAACTGCTGCTAATTTTTTAATGCAAACTTGGAGAAATAATTCTGCACCAGTTCAGACGTCAAATCTCGGTATGCTTTCACTTCGTTAGCAGCATTGAGTCGAGCAGCTTCAACCGGGTCGCTTGGCCTGGCAGAACCCACATCAAGATCAGCGCCGCCCTTTCGTTGACCTGGGATTGTAAGGCCAAAGAAACAGGAAGCAGACAGGTCTACGTCAATTGACGGACGTTTCTCAGCAGGTGGTCCAGTCATTTCGGGCAGTTCAGATGACTCAAGATTAGCCAGAAGTATTTTTTCCAGCTAAAAGTTAAAACAAGCAATTGTACAACAGTTGTATCATGTAAAGAAAGAAAGAAAGAAAGAAAGAAGAAGGAAAAATGAAGCTAAAATTCAACATTAATGTTGCATAAATTTCATTGAAAACGAATAGTGACCGTTGGACGCGACAAAAAGACAATTCCCGACGTGTAAGAAAGATTTCGTGAAAATACCTCAGCTGATGCCAGACTAGCTGACTGATTCACCAAAGAATGTCGCTCTGCCACTGAGCCGCCCTCAAATTCGACAAAATAGCAGTCTCTTGATCTGATATCCAAAAAATTAGCAATTTGGTGCGCTTTATTTGGCTCCAAACGCTGATGCTTCCTTCCAACCGCTCTCTCAAGACCATCCAATACCCTGTTGCAGGCAGCACGAATCGTATCGGAGGTATCAACATTTCCAAACGAAGACTAAAATAGAAGTTTAGACATCTATTAGTACATATATATGAATCCATTAACAGATTCTGTAAATACGTAGTACATGCTTCATTAATGTAGTGGCCACAGTTAATCCAGGTATGAATCAAAATATTCGTATAGAAAAGCTCTAATAACAGAGTCCAAGGCTAGTGGCATACTCTTATCTATTATGCACTCTTGGTATAGCTGACATCTGAGGATAAGCTAATCAAGAATATACTCACCTGCAGATGGTGACGAAGGCACCAAAGTTGGGAAAGAACCATGTTGCAGGTCGGGTAGTGGCGCCCGCTTAGGTATTCAGTAGCATCAAGGAAAGGCTTCAGCACGCCAGCCAAAGCTTTCAGCTGCTGGCAGGTATGAACACTACAAGCTTTCAGCATATCAGCAACTGCAGCGTCAGTGCTTCCACACAAAACTAAAAGTAAATGACAACAACGTACGACGATTAAGCATTAGCAACAGTTACTCCCAAAAAGAACCAACAGATACACCATTAACAAATTTCTTTCAGATTGCCGTCAAGCTTTGTCACATTGGTTCCTCCAAAATAATTAAAAGTTCGACCCTTTATGCTTTTCATAGCGTTTACAGCAGCCTGTTTGCAGTCAGAAATTTTCTTAAACAGCTTACGTTTTCTGAGAGATGGTGCAAGCGTTAACAAGGACGAAATCATGAGGAGGCTCGAGTTCCACCGTGTTGGAACGTCAGTCTTCAGCGAGGTAATCGAGCACTTGTCCGCCACTGCTTGCTTTCTCAGTGCCGCCTTCAAACTGCTGTTGTTAACCTAAAAGTATTAAGAATTTGTTTTTAAAGAAAAAAAGCAAGCTCGTATTATCTTAAAATATTTCCGGTTAGAAGTGGAAACAGGGCTGATAATGTTGGCGACCACGACGCAAAAACACTGAATGAAACAATGGTCACTAATGAGATCACTAAGTATGAACACCAATAAAACCAATAACCTTTGCTACAAGCCATCGCGTAGAGGTTACCAAACTTTTTATTTCATCCAATAACAATTCAGGAAAATTTCCACACTTTTTTCATTTGGGTTCCGAAAAGAAATCGGCTTTTACCAAAAGGTTTATCTCATGGCAGCAACATCTGAAATGAAACCTATCATTTCAGTGACGGAAATTAGCTGGACAAATGGGCTAGGAGGACACCAAATATGCACATGAGTTGTCAATTAAAGTCATCTTTAAATAATCCAAATCAAATAGTAAACAGCCTACCGCCCATGATCAAGTCCCAGTTCCTCAAGCGCTTTCCAATAATTGGAACCACTATCTGTGGTGTACCACCAACTCGATATATCAATGTCGAACTGAGAAAAAGCAAGTTTGATCATATTTTGAACAGCTGCATAGTCTTTTTTTGTCAACATCATAGACCTAAACAAAAGCTTGTGACTCACCAAAGAATTAAAGTTAATGCAATAGAAGTATAAGCTAACACGGAGTGAAAACATAATATATTCGCTAAAAATTGATAATCAAAGATTACTGCAACTTTGCATATTCAATAATCTAAACATTTTAAAGAAAATACAGCACTCTTGGAAGGCATTTATCTTACCAGAGTTCCCAAAACAGCATGCTCTATGTTGAAGTTAGCCGTAATAATCTAGATGGTTAAAGCACAATACTCAAGCCCGTTATGCGGGTCCGCCCAACCGTCAACCGTTGCACCCCCACAAATCATATTGGGAAGGCCAGTGATCTGCTCGGACAGCGCCTTTTTGATTTGTTCCACTGTATCCTCATATAAAGCAGGGATCAACTTCTCAGCCAAACATTTTCTCCCTAACGGTTTGTAGGAGTCTTCAAATAATGCCTGAAAGCAGAAAACAGAATCAGCAACTAATATCAAGAGTACATGCATTACAGCAGCGTGAAAAACGCATGTAATGTAATGGCCCCATATAACGATAGCAAAAACTGGGCTCTGCAGGTTATTGCTCGACGGACCCTCTACCAATTCCCCCTTCTCTTCAGCATCACTAAGCAATAAATACCCGAAACCTAGCGAAGCACATATACAGATATTATTATTATTCGGACGACGTACGACGGACATACCAAAGTACAACGTATGTACTGATCGTAATCTCAAGAACATACCAATTACAGCTGCATAGTTTTAGCTATTGGTTAAACATAGTTTGCAAACAATAAGCTCGTAAGTTAAAAGCTAAGTTGATGCATACCAGAAAGTACTCATCCTCAATCAAATTCAGAGGCAGCATTCGATTGACAATTAGTTGAATTATCCTGGAATCCCTGATGGCCAGTTCGTGCAGCGAAAGTGGCTTCTTGCTTGAAAAGAACTCGCTTACCAGCTGGCTACCAACAGAGCTGATGGAACCTTCGGAAGCCACAGACGCAGCACCGCTGCTTAGACACCCAGGATGGTGCTTTTTCAGATGCCGGTTATGGGTACCAGTTCCAATGGTCGCACCTGAAAATCAGAAAATTAGTTATATCTTTAAGAAAGCGACAACGACTGTAAACAAATATTTCAACCCAGAATCAAAATACACACCGAACACACAGCTTATTTTTGCGTAAAAGGCTACAGATTACTACATTTTTAAAAATGTTTGAAACGTTCAAAATTAAACAAGAAATTGGGAAGCTCACCATGAAGAGGAACAAAACATTCACTAAAATGGCAGCATTGTAGAAGCAGACCAAACATGCACAAGCTCATGTCAATTTGAAATGGCATAAAAATTCGAGATGCACAAAATCTCGAATAATGTGAATGTCGAAATATGCAAATTATTAAGCAGTTTCGAAAATTTCGTTCACATAGACATAGATGATCCTTAGAAACAACCCTCATGCAAATTAGCCAGCCTTTAACTAGCTGACGAAATTTGGCAAAATCGCAAAATCTTTCATAAATTTTAATTCAAAATCTTACCTTTAGGAAGCTGAAATGGTAGGAAGCAGTGAATACAGAGCCAGTAATCATTTGGCAATCTGGGCGCAGTTGCAGGATAACTATCCTTGTATTGTTCAATCACACACAAATTATCCCAAGTCTCACAAGAACGGTTGGCGAAATCAGGAAGTTTGGATACTGGCTTTACTACAACATAGTTCTTGTAAACCTTCAAGGCAGTTTGCAAATTTTGCTTTTCAGTTTTTGACAAGGCTGGCATACCGACTTTTCAACAGGGTGGAAAATAATACAATGCCCGATTGAGCTTTGTATCAAATCTCTAGGTTTTGGACTCAGTGTTTAAGGGTTTTTTGTGGCTTTAGATGTGGGTCACAGCTTTCCCACAACGAAATGAATACAACATACGACAAGACACCAAACATTAACATACGCATACGCGTTAAAGCGTAGATATGTGTAGAGATATGGGATACACATAAATGGGTCGCAGCTTAAGAAACGGAAAGCCCGGTGGGCCCCGTCGGCCCCGCAAGCCCGACAGGCCCCGCTGGCCCGGCAGGCCCCGTCGGCCCGGCAGGCCCCACGGGCCTTGAAGCGGGTTGGGCTTTTCAGGGTAGGCGGGCCGGGCCTTCCCCTATGAAATCGGGGACGGGACGGCCCGGGGCCGGCCCCGGCCCCAGGCCCGCATCA
>JASAND010010747.1:0-134465 GCA_030248195.1 Trissonchulus latispiculum | reverse complement strand
TGTAAATATAGATTTGATAAAAAAACAATAGGCTACACTATAAGAAGTAAATGTATTAAAAAAGGTTAAAAGGAGTGGAAACACATTTACTTCGTCTTTTCTGTTGCGTGGCAACAGTCGAAGGGGCTGTTGCCGTACTGATCAAGGGTGTAGACACTGCTTTAGCCACCACCTCGTCGCATGTTCTTTCAATTCGTCTCTCCTTCAGACGTTCTTCTTCATCTAGAACAGGATACAGGTAGCTTTTAACAGACAATACAGTCAGGATTAAACAGTAAGAAACAAAAAATGAATCACAATGGATACGTAGGAAAAATAAACAACATCTACACAAAAGAAGAAATTTTTATCCTATCTAAACGATAAAATTAGTCTTTCGTCTAAAGCACAGACAAGGTTATCCTAAAATAATAGTCGTTGTCAAAACAAACACTGTACTCTTATCTCAGAATGCAACTTTTCCTAGCAACAAGAAAACTGGTGCCGTAGCTATAATATCTCATACGAGTCAGGAGATGATAACAATAAGCGTTCTGTCCTCATATACAAATATCAGACAATAATTAAAAAGTTTACCCTGACCGTCGCCACTGTCTTCGCTCAGAATATCAATCATCTCTACATCTGGCGAACTGGCTTCACTCTCATTGTAGCTGATGGTTTTCTTTCTCATACGTAGACCCCCTCCTGGTGTTCTAGTTCTTGGAGATGTAGACTGGTCTGTAACAAGAGGAAAGTCTATCTTCCCTTCAGCTGTAGCCTGATATTCCTGCTTCTGGTTTCTTTCACTGCGTCGCCCTGTACTGCAAGATGGCAAACAGTTCTTCACTTTCTGCATTTTTGCAGCTTCTGCCCGTTCCTGTTTTGTCTGCACATTTGTACTCAGCCTCCTTTTTTCCTTCTCTGTTTCTGTTGTTGCCTTTTTCTTTGTTTCTGTCTCCTCTGCTTTGTTATGATGATCATTTTCCGCATTTGTCGTAAGCGCATCAGCTACGAAAAAAAGAGAAAGGTATTTAACTTGACTTTCAAAAAAAAGTGTATCATTAATTAGACATAAGGAAAACGTGTTGTATAAGACAGATAAATTGACATAATAATTAAAAGAAAAAAGCAGGAAAACAGCAGACATGAAAATACAAGAATTAATTACCACTGGTTTTGACAAGACCTGATTCATTTGATGCTGAAACGGAAGAGACTGGAAACCGACTTTGCGGCCCATTGCACGAGCTAGGCGTACTGTCATGTTTCTTGACTGAAAAGAAACATCAAAAACCAGTTAATAAAAATGAATTTGCTATAACATTAAGCAGTATTACAACAGTTTCACTATACGCTGTGATGACAATCTTCCGCAGTTGTCCTATGCGCAAAAGCCAAAAAAGGAATAAAATGAGTTGTGTATTTCCTTTGTGCAGTCGTTAAAATACCATTAATGAGACTACCGAAATAGGTTTTGTGTCAGTCAGATGGTTGGAGATTATAATGGATTGATAGAACTAACAAAGGAGAACATTCAAAAATCAACGTCATGCTTAAGTAACGTTAATTTGTTGACTGACGTACTTTCAGTTGTCTTGTCTGCAGTCGTTTCTGGAACAGGCTCAGAAGTTGTAAGAGGAAGGAGAGCAGACTGGCCTATACGAAACAAAAACCCCTCAGATGAAGAATCATCACAACAGGTAGTATTGTCTACTACAAAAATAAGCTCGTGGCTAGACAGCAGACCTGTCTGCTTATGTTTGTCGTACTAGTCTGTTGAAATTTATATAAGCGATAAAGTAAGTATGAATAATGAACGATTAAGAGAAAGAAAAACACACCAAATAATTGAATAACTTTGTTATCGTTACATTTTTTAAATAGGAATTTTAAGCTGTGATGAAATTATGTTTCCATAGAACAAAACTGAAAAGATCATTAATAAGACAACAGAAACACATTTTGTAAAGCACAAAAACAAAAACATTAATTAACAATATATTTCATAGCACCTGTTTCCTTTGCAGCAATAAAGGAAGAGGTGGGAGGTCCATTCCCTGTGCCTGGAATACTGTAAGCTGAAAAGCACAAACAAACGTTAGAAAATAATAACGAATTTTAGCATAATATTCTTCTGTATTAGAACTGTTTAACTGATCGCTCTTCTAACAGTATTTTCCTTTTCCTTTTCTGCCATACGTACTCTGTGTTAAAGTGAAACTGTAGAAGTTATTCTTCAAACTAATGCACATTAAACACTAAAATAATTCCGTCAGAAAGCAGTCATGTCCATTATGTTATTATGCTATTTCGAACTAGTGTTTTATCTTCACAGAGATGAAAATTTTGGAAATAATGACACGAAAAAGGAAACAGATAAACTACCAGTAGGAGGGACAACAACAGAATGGTTTCCTGCAGCAGTGACAGAAGACGTTTTAAACCGACTAGAACCACTGACAGATGCAGGCGTTTTTTCACGCTTGTTTGCTGAAAAGCACAAAGAAAAAAAGGTGAACTAATACAGTATTTAAGCATAAAAGTATGTACGACTGAATTTGTTTACGCATGGATACAGTAGAACTTCTGTAATGAAGAACGCGCCAAAATAGAAAGGAAAACTCTGTGTAGATATAAAATAGTAGCTGGGAAAGACCTACCATTAATTCGCAGACGACGCCTGATGTTTTCAATTTCCGCATCGCTGAGCACTGAAAAAAAGTGGAGCAGTAAACACATTAGCTGAACAGAATGTATGAAATAGTAGAGTTGAAAATGTAAATGTATACACAGAAAGATGGTGCTGCCTGTGTTTTCATGCGGGAGACACCCATACCTGAACAGGATGTCAAATTTAAATTTCACTGACCCTATTGGAAGCAAATTTCGTTACCCCTTGTGGCAGCAATTTTTCCTATAAGTACTTTTAAAAGCGAATTTTTAAGCGACTACTGTATTTTTTTATATAAATACAACTATTTTCAGCACAAACAAAGTTTTTTGTTGTTTTTTTAGCGAAAAATAGTGTTTATACGTAAAAATTTCAGGCATAGTCGGAAAATTTTTGGAAATTTTGGTATTAAACAAATTTTTGGGTAATTTTGTTACCCTTTTTTTTAAATTTCCTAACCCCTTTTGGGAGCAATTTCCTTATCTCTTGTTATAGAGTACGAGGAGGGGGGGGGGAAATCCCCCCTTCCCCTCCTTGTTTACCTGTGCGGATACCATTATTTCTTTTCTCATCCACTTTTATTTCCCCCCTCTCCTCTTTTATATCTCCCTGTTATCTGTAACCCCCAACCTTTGTTTCATTTACTAAAGAATCACACATTAACGTTTTCCAGAAAACAGTTTTCAACATTCCCAATTCTAACCTAAAGTATCAACCTGGTTTCTCTTTTTAAGCTTATATACTCCTTTTTTTGTGATTTCACCTGACAAATACTAATTATAGGCTCAACAATTTCGTATTATATACGTACCCCCACCAAAGCGCACAGTTACGGAAGCACTCTTCACTTCAGACTAACAGGCGCAGCGGGGGGGGGGAAGCCCCCGTCATGAAAGTTAAAAAATGCATTACCAAAGTCATTGCGTTTGGTAATCGCACAGGAAAAATTTAGCAGTCTAGTACAAACACGAGCAGACTGGGCAGCTGTGACGACATTCTCATGGCCATCCCATCCAGCATCCATTCGTTCCATTGTTGTTATCATTTTGCTCGCTCTGTAAGGTGGAGCCCCTCCTGGATATGTGGGGCAAATATCACAACAGTGATTGTCAGTAAGCTCATCTAATGCAAAAACAAAACAGAAATAGTAACAAAGTGGCCAAACGCGTGTGGTTTTGTCATTACTGTCGACAGAACAGTCTAGCCTATTTCATAAAAAGACTACTGTATGATTAAAATGAAAAAGCAAAATAAAAAAAAAACATTAATATGGGAATAGTTGGGTGCACAGTCATACCAATACTGAACCGAACACCAGTCTGAGTTTCAACGCGTGGCAGAAGGGGAACTGAGACAACAGCATCCTTAACAATAGGATCATCCAGTTTAGTGGGAACCATTAAAGTTTCACCAGACAAACACACGGGTTTTCTGTAGAAACGATGAGCTATTTCTATAGTGTCTCCACCGTCTGCTCCCATAGCAACCTCTCCCTGCTGTGATGCATTTTCCATTGGTTGTCCATTTCTAACTCCGCCCTGCAATTCTTTTTTCTCTTCCTCTGCTGTCTTTGTAGCAGTATTCTTGTTTTCGGCTCCACTTGTTTCATTTTCATCAATAACAAGAGGACGGTCACCAGCAGGTGAACTGCAGTTGGAATAAGAATGATTAGACGACATAACGAATCTAAAAATTTGTAATGTAACAAAGCTAGCGGTAAAGTATCGTGGGCAGTAAGCAAAATAAACCGGCATTTTACAGATGGCATCAAAAATTTTGGGGTCTGTGGGACAAAAAATTTTGGAGGCAAAACGAAAAAATGCTTGGATCTAATTGTTTTGGTCGTATACAACCCCCCCCCCCTTACCACAAATCAGCCAAAGTGCGCTAGGACGCAGCCTCATAATATACCCAGCTATGAGTGTCCTAAATTCTGTTTCTTTGTCGCCTACTAAAATAATTTACTTAGTATTTGTCGAAAAAAATCCGACTGCTCTCTGGCTGTTATTTCCCCCCCCACAGAAATATTTCCGCCCCCCCCCCCAAATTTTTCCGACAAAGTAAATATTTTTTTGAGAAGAAATTAAATAATTGCGTGGAATTCTGCGATTTGGTCGACTATTACCCCCTAAAATTTTTACGACTGTGTTAAACTTTTTGGAGAAGAAATGAACTAATTGCGTGGAATTAAGCGATTTGGTCGGCTATAACCCCCCCAAATTTGGTCGGCTATAACCCCCCTTCCCCCCCACAGAAAGTTTTCCGGCTGTTGTTGTCGATTTCCCCCCCCCCCCCCCAACAGAAATTTTTCTGGCTGTTATTTTCCCCCACAGAAATATTTGCCCCCCCCCCAACTTTTTCCGACAAAGTAAAAATTTTTTGATAAGAAATGAAATAATTGCGTGGAATTCAGCGATTTGGTCGGCTATAACCCCCTAAATTTTTTCCGACTGTGCAAAAATTTTTGGAGAAGAAATGAAATAATTGCGTGGAAATCAGCGATTTGGTCGGCTATAACCCGCGTCGGCTATAACCCCCTAAAATTTTTACGACTGTGTAAAACTTTTTGTATAAGAACTGAACTAATTGCATGGAATTCTGCTATTTGGTCGGCTATAACCCCCCCCCCCCCCCATGTGGTCGGCTATAACCCTCCTTTCCCCCCCCAACAGAAATTTTTCTGGCTGTTATTCCCCCCCCCACAGAAATTTTTCCGCCCCCCCCCCAAATTTTTCCGACAAAGTAAAAATTTTTTGAGAACCTAAATTCTGTTTCTTTGTCGCCTACTAAAATAATTTACTTAGTATTTGTCGAAAAAATCCGACTGCTCTCTGGCTGTTATTCCCCCCCCCCCACAGAAATATTTCCGGCCCCCCCCCAAATTTTTCCGACAAAGTAAAAATTTTTTGAGAAGAAATGAAATAATTGCGTGGAATTCAGCGATTTGGTCAACTATTACCCCCTAAAATTTTTACGACTGTGTAAAACTTTTTGGAGATGAAATGAACTAATTGCGTGGAATTAAGCGATTTGGTCGGCTATAACTCCCCCAAATTTGGTCGGCTATAACCCCCCTTCCCCCCCACAGAAATTTTTCCGGCTGTGGTTGTCGATTTCCCCCCCCCCCCCAACAGAAATTTTTCTGGCTGTTATTTCCCCCCACAGAAATATTTCGCCCCCCCCCAAAATTTTTCCGACAAAGTAAAAATTTTTTGAGAAGAAATGAAATAATTGCGTGGAATTCAGCGATTTGGTCGGCTATAACCCCCTAAATTTTTCCCAACTGTGCAAAAATTTTTGGATAAGAAATGAAATAATTGCGTAGAATTCAGCGATTTGGTCGGCTATAACCCCCGTCCACTATAACCCCCTAAAATTTTTACGACTGTGTAAAACTTTTTGTAGAAGAAATGAACTAATTGCATGGAATTCAGCGATTTGGTCGGCTATAACCCCCCCCCCCCATTTGGTCGGCTATAACCCCCCTCCCCCCCAACAGAAATTTTTCTGGCTGTTATTCCCCCCTCACAGAAATATTTCCTTCCCCCCCCCCCTAATTTTTCCGACAAAGTAAAAATTTTTTGAGAAACAATGATATAATAATTCAGCGATTTGGTCGGCTATAACCCCCTAAAATTTTTCCGTCTGTGTTCCGGCTATAACCCACCTTCTCCCCCACAGAAATTGTTCCTGCTGTGGTTGTCGGTTCCCCCCCCCCAACAAAAATTTTTCTGGCTGTTTTTTTCCCCCCCACAGAAATATTCCCCCCAAAATTTTTCCGACAAAGTAAAAATTTTTTGAGAAGAAATGAAATAATTGCGTGGAATTCAGCGATTTGGTCGGCTGTAACCCCTTAAATTTTAACGACTGTGTACAACTTTTTGGAGAAGACATGAACTAATTGCGTGGAATTCAGCGTTGGTCGGCTATCACCCCCTAAAATTTCCCCCCACAGAAATTTTTTTGGCTGTTATTCCCCCCCACAGAAATATTTCCGCCCCTCCCCAAATTTTTCCGACAAAGTAAAAATTTTTTGAGAAACAATGAAATAATAATTCAGCGATTTGGTCGGCTATAACCCCCTAAAATTTTTCCCACTGTGTACGGGCTATAACCCACCCTCTCCCCCACAGAAATTTTTCCTGCTGTGGTTGTCGTTTCCCCCCCCCCACATAAATTTTTCTGGCTGTTATTTCCCCCCCCCCCCCAAATTTTTCCGACAAAGTAAAAATTTTTTGAGAAGAAATGAAATAATTGCGTGGAATTCAGCGATTTGGTCGGCACAAAAGTTCCTCTCCCCCAACAGGAAATTTTTCTGGCTGTTATTCCCCCCACACAAATAATTACATGGACTTCCGCGCCCCATTTTGTCGGCAAAGTAAAACTTTTTTGAGAAAAAATGAAATAATTGCAGATTTGGTCGGCTATACCCCCCCCCCTCCTATTTGGTCGGCTATAACCCCCCTCCCCCCCTCCCACAGAAATTTTTCCGTCTGTGGTTGTCAGTTCCCCCCCAACAGAAATTTTTCTGGCTGTTATTCCCCTCCCCCCCCACATAAATATGTCCCCCCCCCCCCAAATTTTTCCGACAAAGTAAAAATTTTTTGAGAAAAAATGAAATAATTGCGTGGGTCGGCTACCCAATTCCCCCCCCCCCCCCCAACCCCCCCACAGAAATTTTTCTGTCTGTTGTTGCCCCCCCCCCCCAGAAATTTTTCTGGCTGTTATTCCCCCCCCCACAGAAATATTCCCCCCCCCCCAAAATTTTTCAGACAAAGTAAAAATTTTTTGAGAAGAAATGAAATAATTGCGTGGAATGATTTGGTCGGCTATAACCCCCTAAAATTTTTTCGACTGTGTAAGGTGAAAAATTGCGTGGGGGGAGTATCCGCCCATCAGGTCTCATGTTTTGGTCGACATCCCCCACCCCACCCACAAAAATTTTTGACCTCACCAAATTTAAAAAATTAAGCCATTACATCTAACACGCCCACAAAATATAACACATATGATGTTAATGGCTACAGCTTGTACAAATACCGACGAGAGACCACCCTAACATTAAAGAATTATGCCATTACAGCTAAGACGCCCAAACAATAAAACACATATGGTGTTAGCTCCACCATTCTGCAGTGAATGAATACTAAGCCAGGTCATAGCTAACAGCAGTCGAAAAGAAAATAACTACACCGGCTACACTTAAATAAAATACTCCACTTTTAGTGTTCTCTAACAACGTAAAAACAAAATATAACAAAGAAACAAAAAGATAAACTACGACTTCTAAGACTAGCAAAACGTTAACAAAACAGAAAACATCAAAACATACACAAAAAGAAACGAAAATCAAAATAAGAGAAATAAAGCAACAAAGACAAGAAAAAGACTAAAAAAAAATAAATGAAAGAACCTGAACCACTGCATAGTGTTTATAAACATCTACTACACATGCCTAAAGATATGAAACGGATACAAAAACAAACAAATAGAAAATAAATAAATGTGTCACACCAGACAGTTGAACTAAAAGTGATAGTGTCACCTGAGACAGTCAGGAGCTTCTCTCTGTTGTGAGATATAGCTGATTTTCTTGTTTTGGCGTTGAAAACTTGTCAGTTTTGCAGAAATCAAATCATCCGCCATTTCTTGAGCTACGCTAGGCGTAAAATTAAACTAAGGGTGTCAATTTGAAGATCTCGTCAAGGCCGGTTATTCGTGGCGTTGTAATCTTCTAAATGCTATCCCGTGCGCTGCTATCATAAAAAATGTGGTTTTTGCAAAAACATGACCAAATTTTTTCCAGTGATTGTGGAGCATTTACCATGCAAGCTAGAGCGTTGCCACTTACTACCCGTATTTTACACAAAAATACCCAGGGACCCTTTTTAGTTGCCCCGATTGCTGCCTTCTAGCTAAAGTGGTCGCTTGCCAAAGTTGGGAAATTTAGGCAAAATCCAGGTTGCGCACACATTGTAGTTAATTTCATTGTAAGGAAGAGCGGTTTCCTAATAATTAAAAAAGGGCCCACAGCTATTTGATAGTGGAATCGAATGATGTGGCCGACGCCTCACGAAAAAATTTACTTTAGTTTGCAAAAAATCTGGAAAATTAAATTACTTCGAAAATGCAGTAAAATAATTTTCGAAAACGTTAGGTTCACTGTATTCAATAGAAAGAGAAAATGTTAAGCTTCATTTCGATATAAAAATGGCTACTTAACTCCAAGAAATGAATGAGTAATAAGAGTTCAAAGTTGATGTCTCCAAAAGGAATCACCCTCTTAAGAGAACACTGTAGCGCTTCTACCAGGGCTGGTGGACCAAGACGAAACCGAGGACCAAGCCCGAACGGGAGGCGTCAAGTACCGAGGTGCCAAGATGGCCCTGTGGTGTAGTTGGTTAGCATGTCTGCTCCGGAGTCAGAAGGGCCGTGGTTCGAAACCCGGCTGGGCCAATTCTTTACTTTCAATGGTGAGTGAAATGCTGAACCTCCCTCTTCCCTTCTCTCTTCTAGGTCCTGGTTTCGTGGGTACAAGGGTGCTTGACGCCTCCCGTTCGGGCTTGGTCCTCGGTTTCGTCTTGGTCCACCAGCCCTGGTAGAAGCGCTACAGTGTTCTCTTAAGGGGGTGATTCCTTTTGGAGACATCAACTTTGAACCCTTATTACGCATTCATTTCTTGGAGTTAAGTAGCCATTTTTATAACGAAATGAAGCTTAACATTTTCTCTTTCTATTGAATACAGTGAACCTAACGTTTTCGAAAATTATTTTACTGCATTTTCGAAATACTTTAATTTTCCAGACTTTTTGCAAACTAAAGTAATTTTTTCGTGAAGCATCGGCTACATCATTCGATTCCACTATCAAATAGCAGGGGACCCTTTTTTAATTATCATGAAATCACTCTTCGTTATGAAGAAATTAGCTAAAATGTTTGCGCAACCTGGATTTTGCCTACTTTTCCCAACTTTAGCTAGCGGCCACTTTAGCTACAAAGCAGCAATCGGAGCAACTAAAAAAGGGTCCCTGGGTATTTTTGTTTAAAACATGTCTAGTAAGCGGCAACCCTCTAGCTTGCGTAGTAAATACTCCACAATCGCTGGAAAAATTTGGTCTTGTATTTGCAAAATCTATATTTTTTATGATAGCAGCTCAGTGGATAGCAGTTGGAAGATTATTATGCCTCGGATGATCGGCCTCGACGAGACCTTTAAATGGACATCATTAGTTTAATTTTACGGCTTGCGTAGCTCAAGAAATCTTGGATTATTTGATTTCTGCAAAAATGACAAGTTTTCAACGCCAAAATAAGAAAATCGGCTATATCTCAAACTAGAGAAACGCTAGAAAGTTGCTTCCAAAAACAAAAGTGTAGAGCTCAACGAGATCTTTCAAATGAGTATAGTCATAAGTATGCAGCTGCTGCTCAACTGTAAAAAAATTGGCAAAAACCGTTCTGAACGTAAATCATAAAATTTTGAAGCGGGATTGCGCGGAGGGTGTTAGAATGCTAAAAGAACTTATTTTGGAGAGTTTCATCAAATTTCATCTTGATTTGAACCGTCAACCAATAATATGTGCCCAAAAGGAATCACCACTTTAAGAGAACATGTTCGCTTAAGGTGGTGATTCCTTTTGGAGACATCAAATTTGAACCCTTTTTACTCATTCATTCCTTGGAGTTAATAAGCCATTTTTATATGGACATGATGCTTAACATTTTCTCTTTCTAATGAATACAGTGAACCTAACTTTAGCTCTCGGAAATTATTTTACTGCATTTTTGAAGTAATTTAATTTTCCAGATTTTTTGCAGACTAAAGTAAATTTTTTCGTGAGGCGTCGGCCACATCATTCGATTTCACTATTAAATAGCTGGGGACCCTTTTTTAAGTATTATGAAATCGCTCTTCGTTATAAAGATGTTGAGAATCAACTAAAAACAAGTGTTGCAACTTATCTTAAAAACAAACACTAAAATTGATGGTTGCTGTTTGTACAGTCTTTAGTCTGTTAGCTACTTTGATCAGTTAGATCTGATCCATCAGTTCAGTGTTGTTAATTGTCGTCTGGAAAGCGGTTGCCCTTTTTTGTATTCCTTTTATATCCCCGTATGCCTTATTTTTATGCTGGTAAAGAATTGTAACCTACTCCTCGTGGTCGTAGTCTGGTAAGGACCTTAGTTGTTAGTTAGGTAGGTAGAATTTAGGTAAATTATTAGAATAGGCCCGGTCTAGGAACCTGTAGTCGCTCCGCCTCTAGATTTCTACCCAGGTCCAGGCAGCTGAGGTAGGAATTTAACAAAGAAATTAGCTAAAATGTAAGCGCAACCTGGATTTTGCCTACTTTTCCCAACTTTGGCAAGCGACCACTTTAGCTAGAAGGCAACAATCGGGGCAACTAAAAAAGGGTCCCTGGGTATTTTTGTGTAAAACACGTCCAGTCAGTGTCAACCCTCTTGCTTGCATAGTAAATGCTCCACAATCGCTGGAAAAATTTGATCATGTTTTTGCAAAAACTACACTTTTATGATAGCAGCGAAGCAGCGAAGCATTTAGAAGATTACAATGCCACGAATAATCGGCGGCGATGAGACCTTCAAATTGACACCCTTAGCTTAATTTTACGGCTTGCGTAGCTCAAGAAATGGCGGATTATTTGATTTCTGCAAAAATTTTTTACAACGCCAAAATAAGAAATCAGCTGTATCTCACGCTAGAGAAAAGCTGGAAAGGTGCTTCAAAAAGCAAAAATGTAGAGCTCAACTTGGTCTTTCGAATGAATATAATCATAGCTATGTAGCTACTTTCTAATTGTCAAAAATCGGCAAAAACCGCACTGAACAGAAACGTAGACGTTTTGAAGCGGGATTGCGCGGAGGGTGTTAGAATGCTAAATGAACTTATTTTGGAAAGTTTCATCAAATTTCATCTTGATTTGAACCGTCAACCAATAACATGTGCCCAAAGGGAATCACCACCTTAAGGTGCTGGTTCGGGTATTTGCAGCAAATTTTGAAAGACTGTAATTTGCTCAATTCTTGGAGTTCAACGTTAATTTTTATATCATTTTAAAGCTTAGAATGTGCTTGTTACAGATAGGTAGGTTATACCGGTCTCATCTCAACTCTTCGACTTGAACATGCGATAACAAGAAAACAATTTTTGAACACGGATTTCTCGACATGTGAGAAAGCTAAGGAAAAGCGACCAGTTCAGACTTCAAAAGAAACGTCTTCCCAAAAGCTATTTTTTCTGAAATCTTTTAGTAATAAGGTAAGCTCAAGATTTCGATAAAAATGTACATTGTGTCTGATTTTCGTCAAAATTTTCAAGTTTGGATGCTTATTTCTCTCGAACGGAAAGACAATACGCGAAACCATGAAAAATAGCCCTCGACAATTGTCCCAAAAATGAGTGTCTAAAGCCGTTTTCTAATTGGTTGCAGGAGTTGAGAGAAATCCGTGTTCAAAACAAGCTGGTTGCGATTTTCAAAATTTCACATTTTCGATGCTGCGCGTAGGCACAGATGCCGCAGAGAGCTCTCCGTTGGGCAAAACATGTGCTTTAGGACTACAAATATGATCAATACTTGAGCGACGGATCAGCGCTGTTGAAACTGTCGAAATCTTGCAATATTTGATTTTTCGAAAAACGGACAGTTTTGGACCTCGAAAATCAATTTTCGCTGTTATCTCTAAAACCGTAAGGAGTCGAAGAATACTCTCAAGAGCAAAGCTGTAGGTCTTGGTGAGACGATTCGAATGATTATAAGTTCGTCCGTGTAGGATACCCACAGTGCAAGTTATGGCGGATTAAAGCAAATTTCTCCAAAACTCATATTTTCAGGCCGCGACTTTCTAAAATCTTTTTTAGCCTAAATGATGTGATTGTAGCAAATTTGAACAAATTTCAACGACAATTGCGCTTTTAAAGTCCAAAAATACACGAACCCGAACCAGCACCTTAAGTGAATGTCCAGTACCACTTAGAGACAATAGTATTTTACTTTTTCATACTATAACTAATTTCTATTGTCACATCTTGTGGTATTTTGGTATGAATAGTTACTTTTTCCTGGAAAAACCCACAATTTTTAGAAAATTAACTTACAAAAGCAATTTTTCAATTTATGCTTCAATATTTTTTTCTGATTTCACTTAAGACAACGTGTTCCCTTAAGCGCGAGAATACGGTAAGTGATGGCGGTGCTATAAATACTAATCCTTGATTCGGAGGCCTTTATAGAGACTTTTATAAAGCATTCACAGTGATACGAAATTTAAAAACCTTCTTCTGAATTAATAATTTTTGTTATACTGAATACAGAATAAGCATGCAGTTTATACGTTGAGAAGAAATGTATGTCAACGTGCCGTTTTATCATCAAGTTTATCTTCTTTCGTGAAAAATCTTCAGTCCTATTGCTTAGTTACAATATGTTATCGCAGTTTAAATTTCAAAAGTTGAAAAAGGTCTTAGACGAAAATCGTTGCTTGCTTGCTTAACTAAAAAATTCAACTTAGATCAGCCATCAGCTGCTTCAAGTTGTTGTTGCTTGTAAGTCAGGCAAGTACTTAATTTATAATGTCCCCTCTTCTATGCATATTGTTTGTTTCTACGCCGTTTCTTAATGAAGGGTTGTATATAGTTTTGGCTAATATATACATGTTGGGAATTTAGATTCCACACAAAAGTGCTCCAAATATGCAGCTTTTTAATAGACTTCTTACCTTTATGGACATCGCGACCTGTATTTAGTTTCTACCAAGTTAATAAGTTTTTGCATGCCCAATCGGACTGATATTTTTTGCAGGCCAGAGGCAAGCCGGGCTAACATCAAGTTTGAATCGGAACGGCCGGTATGCGGTATCCGCCGGCATCCGCAATTGTAGCTATCCATGAATGCAGGTACTCTTTATAGTATTTTTCTGCCAAGAAAATTGACTTGGCCAGACTATGGTCAAGGGCCTTCTTCAACTAGCAGCTGATGGAAGTCCGGCAAGCTTCTTAACAAATTTTGCATATTTGTACAGCGTCTAATAGCTAAACTTTTGAAGACATGCAGAGTTATACGTGGAGTTAGACTTTTAGGTAACCATGCTAAACAAAAATCTCTAGCTTGATTAAAAATAAACCTGCAGAAAAAATTGAGCAGACTTTGCAGACAATTTGCTTGAACTTTGCCCAAACCATTATTATGAACGACTGATTAAGGGCCAACGGTCAATGTTTGGCTCAAAGCATCTTGGATAACGAGCAGTGGTCAACCCAAGACAACACTTCTACCAACTCCCGGTACTACCTCCATAGCTGAGTTGCAAGAATTGATTGGTCACGTTTTTCAAACTGATCATCACTTCTTAGCCTACCAACATTACTTTACCAATCTTAGAAAGCTATACTTGTGTATCGAAATCCATGAATGAAACCACCGGCTGCCTTTCTGTAGTCCAACGAATGCGTGTTCGTTCCAGCAAAATAAAGATCGTCATATTTCTCGGATTCGTAGCTGCTTTTCATCAGTGGGTACTTTTTAGCTGGCTCAGAAGTCGTTGGATGTGGGTCACTAAAGCAATACAAACTGTAAATACATTTATATATTTTTGATATTTGAGAGTACCGCTCTGTTTTATTTGACCAGGAAGCGGCTGTGTCATTGGTATTGTAGTACTACCTGCTTGGGCAACAATAAAAGTTTCTGATAGGCTTAGAGTTGGTCCTAATAAATATTTTCGTGAAAAGAGTATTGGAAATTATCTGATGTATCGTTGTTTTAGCAAAACCTCATTGTTTCTATAGTAGAGTAAGTCCAACATCCCTGTAAAAAGCAATCTAAGCTAATTCTAATAGTTAAAATAGACTATCGGGTCATGTACAAGTTCAAAGATATTCATATTCATAATTTCTGTATTCCTCCACTACTTTTAGATTTTAGTACAGTTGGACTCATGCAAATTATTCAATAAATAGAATCTGTCCGAGGTTTGTTAAGTTGTTAGCGGTTTTGATGATGAACTAATAAAATAGGCAGAATTTGGTTCCGTCCAGTTATAGCACTAGAAACGGTGCAGTTATCGCACTAAGATTTATTATAGCACTCAGAAGATCAGTTATTTCACTAGACAGTCTTGTTATGGCACTCGACTTACTTGTCAGTTAAGAAGGGTTCATGTTCTCGACTTTCTACGATCTCGCGGGCTTTTTCATATTTTATTGTCCACTCGGTATATTTTAAGGAGTTTTAGTAAATTTTTAGGTAATCTTTTAAGGTCGTAGTAGTGACTGTCTCAGGTGACGCTGCCACCTTTCGCCACCCTTTCGAGATAAGCTACCTGTATGAGCGATATTGCATTTTAATTGCCTTCTTCTTGAAGTCAGTCCAAACGTAGCTAGAATATGTGTCATCTTGAACTCCGCTACTTCCTTGCAAACTTTTTAGGACTTTGAAAATTTTGCAAAGCGTCACCTGAGACACCCACCATCCTTTTGCGCAGTGCTTTTGTGGTTATGTTTTTGAAACGCTTTAACTCGCAATTTTGGGAGTTGAAAAGAGCATTCAACACCATATTAAAGCTTACAGTCAGTTACATTCACATGAGTGTTCAAACCTTGCAAAATTAGCAAAAAATTAGCAAAAATTTCTTGAACTAAAGGCCAAACATAGAATATAAATATAGACCATAAATATAGACCAAAATCTTTGAACATCGATTTCTCGACACTGTAAAATTGGCCAAACTTCTTTTTGTGCCATGATATAAAGGACATGTACGATATGGCTCGACAAGTCTTAATGCTCCAGAAAATCCGCCAAGTGTGCGTTGACATGAAATCTCGCAAGTTTGCATTGAGTTTTCACGCAACAGCAGACGTTTTAGCTCAAAAAAGAAAACGTCCCTTCGCAAGTGCAAAGTTTCATTCTGGCAAAACTTACGCGTATCCGTTGCGTAGGTTTTAAATTTTTTCCCTGTATTGGCATCAGTGAAATTTATTAGTGTCACAACGGAACTCATGAGTGCCATAACAGGACAGTGCCATAACCAGAATTGATCCCGAATTTTAGATTTCATTTTGCGTTACTGAGCGTTTCAAAGTATTGAAAGTGTAACTTCTAGACACTAGACATAACTGACAAGTGTATCAATCAGGAAAACTTTTAATCCTAAAGTTCAGACTAACTTTATGAAAATACTATCATCCCAATGAAATCCAAGGCACTGAATAATCCTATCGAATCCATCTCTGACTGGACAGTCTCCAACCATTCTTTCTGGCCTGATATGGATTTTCCTATTGCTGACTTCAAAAGAAATGCTGGATAAGTCAGTTTTCAGCAATGCATCTAGTGTTTTCAGCATGTAGGAATCAAGTATCTCATGGTTGATGCCTCTACAATACAAACATCTGTGCTATAGCTAAGTATGGCTCAATTACTTTGATTGGATATCCGGTCAAAAATTTTTCAGAACAAAATCCCGACGACCAACGATCGAAAGTATTGAGGCATCAAGTTGGGTCTATAATCCAGCTATCGCTGGCTAACACTAGAAAACAAGGCTAAGCAAATTGCAACCCAATCTAGTGGAAAGGACGGAAACGGCCTTATTCACCTTATTCAAGCGGACATTCACAATAAATGTTTCGGGAAAGGTGACCATATTAAGAATGATGAATCCTAACGATTGCAATAGCCATGCAGAGTTAGACGGAACCGGAATTTTTTCACAGTTTATTTGAAGAAAAGGATATAAAATGGGAACTGAGCACTCAAACTCAGCAAGACACTTCCGAATTTAATGTTTGCAGGGAATTAATCAAAACAGACCATACTCTGAGGCTCTATGGAGCCACATAAATTTTTCTTCATTTCTTTATTTTTGCGTCTGCCAAAACAAAGTAGTACATAATCTTAGCAAGATTCCGCCGTATTACCAACATAGCAAAATTCCACACATTTTCCATTTTAGTTTTTTAGATTTTTCATTCTCGCTGACAAATATGACAGATTTGTGTCTATATTTGCCACAATTCTATAAAAATACTGAAAAATGAGAAGGAAATTTTCGAGAAGTTCTACTGAGAATGAATTCTGCACGATCCTGCTAGATTTGTGTGCTCTGTTCGCATTGACAGACCCATTCGAAAGAGACAATATCCTAAGTACAGTGGTAACAAAGCTAATAACTGAAAGTTCTTCACATTTTTATTAATTGGAAATGAGCCGAGTAGGTGCTGATTCCTTGTACCAGTGGGTGAAGTCAGACAAAGCCAGAGCAGCAGCATTAATGTGAAGTTTTTCAAGGGCAAACAGTAAAATTCAAGTTCACAGAGATATAAAATCCATACATGTAAAACAATTTGTTAATAGCCACCTTGGGTAATCCATAAAATCAAATTTCGCACGAAAGTGTCTCAAAAACAATTTGCGCCTTCTTTACCTGACCATTTTGTCATCCCTGTACTACACAAAATGCATGTCAACAATCTAGAAAGCAATGTGGAAGATTGTATTTGCCTGATGTCTCCAACGTAATGTGTGTCCCAACTGAGTCGAACTCGGCTGCGTCCATGGAGAATAACATAGGCTGCATGACCGTAGATAGATTTGGCGACTTCTAATCCGGAATTTCCGCGACCCAAGACGAGAACGGACTGAAACATAACGTCAAACCGAAGCGTCAAAGGTGCAGCACAGAGAGTACTATAACCTGACACTTAATGACCAGTGACAGAAACAAAGTGAAACGCCAAGAGGAAATGTAGTTCACTTTCGAAGCTTTCTGCAGTTAACTAGCAGAAGTATGTGCCTGCAGCTGATAACAGAGAGCCTGCCAGATGTCGTAGTCTGATATATTATGTAGTATTGCTTTTACTCAGAAAGCACCACCAGTGTCGTGAATGCTCACCAAATGTTGGGATACTTAATTAAGCTATTTCCTGACAAAAGTTGCTCAAGGTCAAGCTTTAAACACTACCTGTCCAGTGTAATTTCTTGGGTCAACAGACATTGTTTCATAATCTTCTAAGAGATGGGATCCTGTGTTGTTGATCCGATTGGGTACGGCAACTCCGTTGGCCACAATCACAGTCCAAAAATAATAAAATTGAACATGTTATTGTAGCTTGCAGTATAGATCCGGGGGCAGTTTCATAAAAATTGGACTCGCATGTGAGTGCTAGCATGCTAGCACTCGCAAGTCAAGTGCGAGTAACAAGTGAAAGTGTTTCATAAACATTTTCAGGGATTCGACACAAATTAGCTAAGGTTCTGCTACCACTAGCGGCACTGTTGCATGTATGCTAGTATAGGTATTCCCAAAACAAAGGGTAATTCTTTATAAAATCCTATTTTTTTGTACTTGTAACCAAAATCCATTCAAGTTTTAGGACAACGAAAAGTAAAATTTTTGCATCACGTTATAAAGTTTTAAAGTAATGGCCTAAAACACGCGAAAGTTAAAGCAGTTTTTCTGAAAGTTCTCTGGTCAAAGTTCACTAAAGAACTACACTGTTGCTAGTAGTGGGATAGCGTCCAGTAGCTAAAATTTTATGAAACAGTAACTAGCAAGAAGCAGTTATGGCTACTCGCACTTGGCTACCCACTAGACTCGCAAATCCAGTGCGAGCATTCGCCGGATCGGGAAACGTTTATGAAACAGATTAGCTACTTGACTCGACTACTAGACTCTGCTAGTAGTCGAGTCTAGTGGAGAAATATTTTTATGAAACTGCCCCCTGGTCGCATAAATTTAGTGGTTCCATTTAAAAGCTGGATCCATTTATTCTTTTATGTAGTTCGAACTAACTAATCGGTGGTCCATGTCCATGAATACATTATTGTGGAACAACGATCTAAAACAAATATCGTTCTATTTCGTCAAGAATACTATAATAATGTGTGGAAAATTTGAAGCGTTTTGACCGCAGTAAAAAGTTATACAACATTTTGTTCAATTTTTGCTGTCAGAGACAAAAACATGGCGGTAGGCTTCCCGTAAATGAATGAAATAAAGTGAAATGAAAAAATGAACTTTGAAAATGGCAAATTTTAAAAATCATCCAATTAAAATAAAAAAGTTATCAGTCGACAGGTTTCATTATTCAGAACAAGTTTTCTAATTGCACCATGTCACGATATTGCTTCTACAATGAGATAAATTCCATCAGTTTACATAGCTACAGTACTGTTCGAAAGCATCTTCCACTGATGCCAGCATCAGCATCACTGAGTCCGGCATCAGCATCAGTGATGCCAACAGAAATTAGCTAGGTTGTAAAGCATAAAAGCTTTCTTTGCTTTCTCCTTTCAGTGTAGATTGCTTACGCCAGGATTTGAATGAAAGCAGACTTTTTGTTGTTGTAAAAAGTTAACATAGTATATGCGCGTATGCGTACGACACTGAATAAAAAGGATTTTGCTTATTGATGCTTACTGAGCGAATGCCAGACAGTTACAGTATTTCAAGAAAAAGGCGCATGCTCTGAAATATTTACGACTAGGTAACATTTCCAAAAGGCAGTTTAAAACGAAGCTCCCAGACTTCTTGGCTCTACCATAAAAATAAATAGCCCAAATTGAAAATTACACAGCGGTTGTTTGATGATATCATTGTAAATCCATGTTTAATAAGAAATTGAAAGAATAAACAAACCAAATAATTAGTAGAACCAGTTAGTAGTTAGACTGCAGTGAACAAAACTTTGGTTACTGCACTTGACCTTAAAATCCGCAAATGTTTCATCTGACTTGTTTATGATATTTATTCAATAGCATCTGGTACTATTTATGAGCTTTTTCTGCAGCTAGAGCTAACTATATTCTGCTAGGTCTTCTACCACCAATTCAATATTGCATGTTGCATGAATTATTTGTTTGACAACTCCGTGTTTCAGGATGTTGTGAACTTAAGGTTTACTTTTATTTTTACACAATTCTACAATATATGAATATTTTATACAAAATTTGCAGGTTTACTTTATTCGTCTTTTACATTACATTACATATCAAAATATTAAGTATTGAGTCAATAGTTATGTATATAAACTGTGCAATCTATATTCAACCCATTTTTGAAAAACTTTACGTTTGTAGCTTTCTTAATTTTATTAAGGTTCTTATTAATGAAATTAATGCAGCAGTCAATTGTTGGTAACAAGCAGTTGTGATAAGTCAGCTGCTGTTCAATTTTGTAGCCCAAATTAAAACCACCACAAGGCAGTTAGCAACTATATTTTTGCTTTTGTAAAGTCCGTTCTGGCAAGAATAGCACAAGCACGCAAACTCTGTATTCAGTGTCGTACGCATACGCGCATATACTATGTTAACTTTTTACAACAACAAAAAGTCTGCTTTCATTCAAATCCTGGCGTAAGCAATCTACACTGAAAGGAGAAAGCAAAGAAAGCTTTTATGCTTTACAACCTAGCTAATTTCTGTTGGCATCACTGATGCTGATGCCGGACTCAGTGATGCTGATGCTGGCATCAGTGGAAGATGCTTTCGAACAGTACTGTAAATGCCGGTTTTGAGCAAATTTCACTGTCATTAACAGTCATTAACAAAGATATTACCTCAGTAAAGACTTTAATTCGTAGTATCGGTAAACCCTGTTCTCGATCGCGTTCTGTCTCCACCGAACATATATAGCAGGGCTCATCACCGGAATTTTCCAGGTTTCCAGCTTAGACCCTGTGCAACTTTGTCACAGTTTGTTGTAAATTCGAGCAACCTCGCAAAGTTGCTGACATGCGGCTTTTTCGTGCATGGGGATCGAACTTTCTTGTTTTCTCCGGACTGCTACGAAGCGTTGCTTTTGCAAAAAACAACCGAATTTAATCAAGCGATTGTGAAAACCGAATTTAATCCAGCCATTGTGAAACACATAGTATTCGAGCGAGAAGGTTGTCTTAGCAGATGTGTTCAGGACAAATTTTTAGTTGTCCCAATTGCTGCATCAAAGCTAAAGTGGACGCTTTCTAAATTGGGAAAAACTAAGCAAAATCCAGATTGCGCAAACGTTTCAGCTGCCTTCTATACATCGAAGAGCTATTTCAGAATACCTAAGCAAGGGTCACCAGCTATTTGATAAAGGTATGGAACGATGCAACCGAAATTAACAAAAATATGATGCTTTAGCCTGCAAAAAATTGGAAATTTGGAATCCTTCTAAAATACAGTAAACTGAGCACGTGAGCGCTGCACACCACTTTTGGAGTCAAGACAAATCAGTCCTGTAGAATGCTTCCAGTCGACCCAAAAGCTTTTGAGTCATGATCCATGGGTGGAGTACTTCTTGATCCACCCCTTACTTTTCTTTGATCCGCTCCTTTTTGATCCACACATCAAAAACAATCCAAATTCTTTCTATTGCGTGAAATTTTAAAAATAAGAATTAAACAATTACGAAAATTTTATTCAACCTGTGGAAGACTTGTAATGGCAGTCTGCTTGACTTCCGCTCACCGAAGTTTAGCGGATTCTAGTACAAATAAACAAGTAGCCCCTAAAAGAGAACAGAATTCTGCTCCAATTTCGGACCACTCAACCATATTTACTTTAGTGATTAAGTCAAATGTCAAATCGGCCAAAATTGGATACCCTCTCTTAATTAATTCACTTAACGCTTTAAGGTACTTTGACGAAAATAAACGGCAATTTTAAACGTAATTATGATTTTCTATTTCGATTTTAAAACATAGTAGTTAGTTTTTTAATCGTAGTACCTTCTTAACCTACTACGATTTTGTCGTACTAGGTTTCATAAAACGCCGACTTGGATTGTAAAAAGTGGCAGAAAAACTAACAGTTTAACACTGTTTGTGCTTATGTGCAGAAAGTTAGAGCAAGAACCATTTCAGCTGCAAGTTTATCAGTTTAACTTTATGACAGCATAAGGATTTAGGAAAAACGTAGTTTCAAGTGAATGCAATCGTGGTAGACATTTCAATAGAAACATAGATATTAAAACATAGGCTACGTTAATAATTTTGGCAAAGTTCCTATAAAGTAGCCGAGTCCAAGCTCGACAGGGAATGTATTTTGGTAGGATCAATGTTTAGCAGGTTTTAGCAAGTCAAGAACTGCACACTCAACATAGAATAAAAACGCAGGTAGGAAATGAAAATACATTAAAAACAACCAACGTGTTGCCAACCTATCGCTGGCACAAATTTCTCATCCAAATCCATCAGGGATGGTCTGCTTGCAATCTTGATAGCCCAGCTAACAGTGCAATCTGAGTAACAAAAGATCGAAAATTAAAAGCTTCGGAATACAGCTGTGACAATTGCATTTCATTCGATTATCTAGATAAGTACCTGCAACACGCCTGGGTATGCTCTATATTAAGAGAAAATCGGCAGTCGGATAAGCCAAGCTTTTGGATGCCAAGAACTGTAGAATTGTACTGAATACGAAGATGATATCTTGTTGCGTAGTCCTGTAGATATCTCATGTAGTCATCGGCTTGCGGAAAATAGTCCTAGAATATATCAAAGGATCTAAAAACAGATTATTACCTCCCCAGGCACTAAAGCGGGGTCCAATTCTAGGGGTAACCCCTAGCTTGGGTATCCTCAAAAACCAACAATTTTTAGGTAATCGAGCATGATTCATATGAGGTTATTTTAAGAGAAGGCCACTTTCGTCCTAGGGCTTTCAAAATGCGTTCCTAAGCTTAGGCGTTTTAAGATTAAGACAATTAGGCTTCCTGTGAGCAATCTAAGGGAGATTTAACTAAGGGCCTTTTCAAGAAAGGGTGAGTAGAGTAAACATTAACTAGATACTTTTCATAAAGGAGTTAAAAGAAGAAAACTCAAGGTTGAGTGGAGTTAAAGCGAGTTAAAACGGTTTTTAACTCTACTCTTCTTTATTCTACCTCTTCTTGAAGGCGCCCTAAGCGGTGAATACCAGACAATCCAACAACATCCCCAACAACATCATATTTAATACTATATTATAGCCAACGTCGGTATACCTTTGTTACCATGCATCAGATACCTGAGTATAGGTTGTAAAATCGTGCTTATGATCGTCGGCTATCAAGGAATTCCAATCGTGTCTGAAGTTGAATTCTGCATTGGTTCGACCAGTATTGATTTTATTGATGCTGATGAGCTGACGATGTCGGGGATATACGCTAAAGAAGCTACCTAAATTATAAATATAATATATATATATATATATATATATATATATATACATATTATATTTGTATTTCTTTTCATGAAAGAATTACAGAGGGAATGTCAAGCTTCAGAGGAGCTAAACGAGTTAAAACAGTCAATTTTAGCTCAACTCAACTCTACCCTACTCCACTTTTATTTACTCTACTCTAACCTTTCCTGAAAAGGCCCTTAGAAGCAAAATGTTAGAACATCTTGAAATGGTCTAATCCAAAGGAATAATCTAGAAAATGTCGATCAAGTCATAATGTTTTATTAAAAACTAAACAAGTCGGCTTCTAAAAGCAGTATTATCTCGTAGCAGAAATATTACAATCATAGTAAAGCTTACTGAATGAAAGCACCTTTTAAAAATCCGTTTAGTCGTCCCTTTTGGAGTTACAGTTGTTTGTTGTCATCCGGCGAATGAGGGCTTTGGGCATTTCACTCCAGCCCCAGGACCTGACCTTACCTCCTCTCGAAGGAGTCGCTCACACAAATTTTGAGCGTAGTTTCTGTACAGTTCGTTCAGTTCCAGTTTCGATAATGGCATTAAAACATATTGAAATTTAAACTTTGAAGAAGCTCTATTCTTTGATTTAATTTTAAAATTGATTAGGGTGGGACACACTCAACTTGATACCAGCTGAATTTTTAAAAATCAAATCGCTCATTATTCTTTTCCGGACTGAACAGATTTAAAAGGAATGCCTGAGGGAATCTGCGGGGTTCAGACAAGGATTTAGACGCATATGGTAGGGTACATTTGTTGTAAATTTCTCTTTGGTTGAGGACAAATCAATACGGTGCCTTTGCAGTGAGGGTTGGTTCACAAGCTTAATCTCAGTCTGATGTAAATAAATTCTTCGTGTCTCGCTCTTTCTTGCTTTTTCTCTTTTAGTCAAATCTTTAAAAATCGCACAATCGCAAAAATCGCAAGCTCCTGTGCCAACAAACTTCAAACGTATTAATCCCTGGAGTAACTGGCAAGGCTGTCTCAGTAGTGATAAAATGACAGTTCGAAAACCTCCCGCCGCCGCCGTCGGAGGGAGGCAGATGTTTTTTACATTTTTTGCGATTGTTTTTTGTACATGTTTTTACAACATTTTTTCAGTTTTTGAAAACACAGCTGTAAAAAAATTAGCTGCACAAAAATTTTAAGTTGTACATGTTTTTAAAACATGTTTCAGTTTTTGAAAACAGCTGTAAAAATAAAAATTAGCTGCACAAAAATTCCAAGTTGTAAAAAATTTATAAAAATAGAAATTATATTCTTCTGAAATTTAAAAAATGTTGTCCACTTGATGTGAAACTTTTCTTTGAAAATTAGTATAGATGCTTGAATAGGTTTGTCAAAAATACTTATAAAAAGTCAGTCAAAAAGTTGCTGTGAAATGTTTGCAAAACGTTGGGAAAGGTTGCAAAAAGTTGTGAAAAGTTGTAGTTTTAAAAAGTAGCAAAAAGTTTAATAAAGTTGTGAAAAAGTTTTAAAAGGTTGAATCTACTGATCAAATCTATTATTTCAGAAGTCTACAGATAGCAAAAAGTTTAGTTTGTTTTAAATTATTATTTTAACCAAGTTTAAGCCTCTTTTGAAAAAATTTCTTTATGCCCCAAAAACAATTTTTTGTAAACCTTGAAAAAACCACCCGGTGCCACCCGCAATTGGTTGGTTTTTACCTAATTACTAAAAATTACAAAGATGATAAACCTTGACCTCATTGTCCTTAAGCAGATTGTAAAAGTTTTAAAAAAGTGAATCAACAGGTAGCAAAAAGTTTTATAAAGTTGCAATATAATTAACAAATCTACAATTAGCAAAAATAAGCTGTAGTCTACAACCGACCGCTCTCAACCAAGAAAAATAACACAAATGACCTTTCCCAGATATTTGTCCTGAATGGAGCCTAATGTTTGCTATGATTGTTGCTATGGTAACATTGTTGCTATGACGACTGGTAAAAACCGTTTCTGCCAAAAGGTCTCATCAGACGACTAGGCTACC
Source organism: Trissonchulus latispiculum (assembly GCA_030248195.1). Taxonomy (NCBI): domain Eukaryota; kingdom Metazoa; phylum Nematoda; class Enoplea; order Enoplida; family Ironidae; genus Trissonchulus; species Trissonchulus latispiculum. The sequence goes on along the minus strand of JASAND010010747.1, from coordinate 109,640 downwards.
GTTACGGTTTTGATTTTAGATATCTGCCCTAAATGGAGCCTAATGTTTGCTATGATTGTTGCTATGGTAACATTGTTGCCATGGTGACTGGTAAAAACCGTTTCTACCAAGAAGTCTCGTCAGACGGCTAGACTACCGTTACAGTTTTGATTTTAGATATCTGCCCGAAATGGAGCCTAATGTTTGCTATGATTGTTGCTATGGTAACATTGTTGCTATGACGACTGGTAAAAACCGTTTCGACCCCTGCCAAAAGGTCTCATCAGACGGCTAGGCTACCGTTACGGTTTTTTTTTCTTTTTTGCCTCTTTTAGTATTTTTGTCTGTTTTTGTGGGCTATATGCCTCTTTTGTGAGCTTTGTCACTTTTTTGTGGGCTATGTGCCTCTTTTTGTGGGCTATATGCCTCTTTTGTGGGATTTTTCAGTTTTTTGTGGGCTTATATGCCTCTTTTTGTGGGCTTTTTTACATTAATTACAGATATTTTACAATATACAATTAAATGTCATCATCACTGTCAGAGTCATAGTACGAACTGGCTATATAAGAAATAGTCCAAGTTTCCACCACCTTCCCATTTTTCCATCGCTTGATAATCATCACAGCGGTTCCCCCACAATCAGGAATGTCGTAAGGAGTCTCCGAAGCAGCGTCCATAGCATCCATAAATGTATCATACATAGCAGTGCTACTAGCAAGTGACAAGTTATCTCGAACCGTCTGTGCAACAAGTTCCCAGGAAAAAGACATTCTCAGAGCAAAGAGAAAAAGCAACCGTTCACAGCAATGTCAAAATCAAAGAATGACAGCAATTTTAGACATCAACAATCCAGTCACCACCACAATGAACCCACACAATTAGGGTACAAAAATTCGAAGCGCCCTCTAGTGGCAAATTGCGCTGACGTGACAATAAAATGCAGAATGCAACAAAAACACATATTCGTCCAATATTCCATCTTTTAGCAAACAAAGATTTACCTACGCGACGCATTCCCTCAACGCTAGACCTTTCTTCAATCAAACACAATAATTCACACAACATATTGTACCTTTCATTTATACAATCCTTGACCATACAGCAAAATAGTCCATTTGACTCTCCATTAAAAGAATCACGGATAAGCAAGCTGAGAGCATTCATTTTGGAAGCAACCATCCACAACGAAAGACAAACCAATACTAACCCTTTTATTCCATGAACATTCTTAAGAAACCAACTATTAGCTATCTCATATGGCATTATTTATTGTTTATAAAAACTCACAACTAATTTGATTAGTTACTTATATTACATTATTATCTTTTGATTATATTAGCACATTAACAATTTCGTAACTCTTCTCTAAGTTGCATCAATAATTTACCAAGCACATTACCGCCAGGCCAACAGCTGTAGCAAACACAAACACAATCTTTTACATCTAATCCACAAGACCAATAGCTGTCATATCTGTTACATTCAACTAGTGAACAATTGCCAGAACTTAGCAAAAAGTGTTTCAACTGTTCATTTTGAGAAAACTTGGCTCGCAAAGCACAATACATTACATCGTCAGCCACACTCATCCACTTACGCTTGTCAAACCTCTGAATGCGTTTGCTCACCTGTTTACAGTGGGCACCAGATTTACTGTTCATGATCATTTCACAAATGTCATAGTTTTCAAAAAACTTGGCCTTTTCATATTGATAGTACTGCTCAACACAACAATACGTTTGTGCATTAAGTTCAAAGGTACAACTATAAAAATTACTAAATGGAGTATCGTGGGAATGAAACGCAATTATTGGAAGACTGCCAAAGGAAAGTTGGTAAAGCGCAGGCATGTTGATGAAACCAATGCAAGCAGTCAATAACTTTTTTATTTACATTTTGCAGCATCAAATCAACAGGTTTCAACATCAAATTGGAATGTAATTGTTGTACCCAAATTTGTCACCAGTCATGGCTTCACTTTTGCAATCGTATGAGCTTGAAATTGTTTACTTCTTGTGTTGACAGATCTTGTAAGGTTGCAACAAGTAAATGATATCACCATTTTAAACAGGATATGCTGTGACAACAAAGTTTGATGATTGAATGTAGGAAACCTGAAACAAGTTAGAAACTTTTATAACATTGAATCATTTTCGATTGAATGTGATCATTTAGAAAATTATAGCTACATGAGGAAGTAAAATATTGCTTACCTGTATTCTGCAGGAATTCTGACCCTGTCTGGACCATCCAATTTGGAAGGGGAATGTATAATAATATTGATGTGCGTCTGGAATATAGTAATGAGGGACCATTTCCTTTGACATTGTGACACATTGGGAAATCCAATCACTAATTTTATCTTCACTGTCAGTGACAAATATGCCACAGTTCACAACAGTGGAAGAAAAACCAAGTTTGCGGAACACATGCTTTGAAACCGACAACATAGCAAACTGAATTTATTTTTTTCAAACAGGAGTGATCCAAGAGTATGTGACCAAGTGTTGCTCCGCCTACTTAGCCAACCAATCAAATTCATGTTGCCAATTGTTGCCATGACAACATTAAACAAGTTTTGGCATTTTGCCAACAAAGCAAGTATAAATTGAACACAAACTTGGAAACAGCTCATTTGTGTCTTTCTCACTGCTACAGACTGGTTGCTTCTATACAAGATCGCTCTCTTTTGCATTCAATTAGTTCCATGGCTATCTTTTCGTGTCAGCAGTGTGGTGTTGGTTTCACTAGAAAGGACAATCTGACTCGTCATATGAAGAACAAACACGTAAGTTGTTATTTGTCTTCAGAATTTTGAGAACAGTACTGTCAAATACATTGTGCTTGTTTTACTAGCTGTCAAACTAAACATTTTCGATCTCCCCAGCTACTTATCCACAGAATGACGTAATCAGCACGAGTATGCAATATTTGCAGTCTAATGTACTTAACTTGGTGTAAGATTACTTAACATTTCCGATCTTGCCCGCCACCACGCTATGACATAATCAAATTACATAATATGCATACAACATTTTCAGTCTCTCCGTTCAGTCAACCAAATGTAATGTCACAATCAAATTATGCAATTGGCTTATAAATTATTCAAATAAGTAGAAATAATCAGATTAAGTTGTTAAGCTACATTTCCAATCATCTTTTCACACTTAACGACGTAATAATATGACTTAATTCAACAAGTATTTCCAATCTGACCAGTTTCCACAAAGTGGTGCAATAAAATTACATAATCAGTATGCAACCCTTCCAGCCAGGTTATTTCGATATACTGGCGTAATCAAATTATATAATTTGCATATCAATTTTGCAATTTCTGTTTTTCACACATAATTTCAAATGACATTACATAATTTGCATAAAGTTCTCCAGCCAGTTTCTTACACAATGACATAATTTGATTACATAATTGTTATATTATGTATATATATATACATGTATATATATGTATATATATATATATATAATATAATATAATATGTATATATATATATAGTTCCGGACTGCTTTTCTTGCGTAATGACGTAATCAAACTGAACAATTGTGAAACACTCCCGGTCTGATTTCACGCATAATGATGTAATCAACACAATTATGTAATACTTCCGACTACTTCCCAACATATGCAAGTTATGCTGGTTTCTTAAATTTTTCAGTTTGTTTTTCTAGTGTTCCCCACGCAATGACATAATTCAAATTAGGTTGGTTAATAACGTAACACATAATGATGTAATCAAATTACATAATTGCTATGTCAATTATAGAATATTTTCGGCCTGTTTTAAATTTACTTTTGTTTCTTATCTATTATAACTGTTTGTATGCTTTTGTTATAGATGTCACATGCAACATCTGTTGAAGCAGGTGCGAGCACTTTACAAGAAACTGCTCTAGCTCAGAAGGATCAAGTTCATGTAGGCATTTCGAATTATATGATAATAACATTTTCATTAATCTATCATTTACATTTATTTTCATTCAGTCTATCTATTTTTTCCTAGCAATTACATAATTTGATTGCACGATTATGTAATAGTTCCGGTGTCTCCAACCATTCCTATGTGATCATATTTATCAGTTTTTAAAACCCCTTTCCCACAAGCAAATATATATTTCCATTCTTTTATTTTAGATGCAACAAACAAAAGCACTACCCAACACTTCACAACAAACTGTCTCAGCTCAAAAGGAACAAACTAATGTAAGCATTTCCAATTGTGTTATAAATTACATTTGTGTTTTGAATCATTTACTCCCATGCCGCATACATGGTTTTACTATTTAAATATTTTTCAGCTTGTCTAATTGTTTCAGGTGTGTTCCACATGTGGAAAGACATTTGTTGCTCGCAAAGACATGTTGCGTCATCAGCGAGAAAAGCATGATGGGGAGAAAAAGGTGATATGTGAAATTTGTGGACGGCCTTTTGCTAGAAGGAATGATATGGTGAAACATATGGCGGTCCATTCCAGAAAACGTCTCGAACCCGTCCAACAGGTTCCCGAAACTCCTCGCCAGAAGAAACCTCGACGAAAGACATACCCTAAGCAGACAGCTCTCAATAAGTCCCTCCAGACATTCCTGCTTCGTGCTGAAGAGGTGACTATTGACGCCCCGCTCTTCCTTCAGTCGAAATTGACTGAAATTAATGATATTGTTGAAGAATATTTGATTGACAATACTGGTGTCAAGCTGTGGATGTGTCTCAAAGTAGTGTTTGAGAAGGCTTTGAATCCAGAAGTGACGATTGATGCTCATTTCAACTGCAAAGCAATGGTGCTTCTGCGTGGGTCTGACACTGTTGACGATTTGAATGATGGTTTTTCTCAGATATTGCACAACATTGACTCTTTTATTCAAAGAGGTTCTGGTTGGGTAATCAAGAACATTGTGCATTTGGATGTTCACTTGGTTCGCTACAAGCCTTTACGCGGTTCCTCTTACATTCCTTTGCCCACGCATCTTGCTCGCAAAGAAGCCATTGTTAATATTCAGAATGATGATGAACAGTGCTTTAAATGGTCAGTGCTGGCTGCTCTTCATCCCTGTTCTATCAATCCCAATCGCTTGAACAATTACATTCCATTTGCAAACGAACTTAACTTTATTGGTATTCCCTTTCCAGTCCCTTTGTCTCATGTATCCCAGTTCGAACGGCAGAATGATTTGGACATTAGTGTTTATGGTGTGGATGACAATGACAATGTAATCCCACTCTACATCAGTAAGCATCGAGGTCGTCAACATATCGACTTGTTGCTGATTTCACAGGGCCATAGACAGCATTTTTGTTGGATAAAGTCGTTAGATCGACTTCTTGCTGATCAGCGTCGTCATGACGGTCAGAAACACTTTTGTCCTCGATGTCTTTTGCCATGCTATTCAGCCGAGAAAAAGATTCGTCATTTACAACTATGTGAACAGCACGAAGCAACTCGGGTGGAAATGCCAGAAGACAAATGGCTCCACTTTAAAAACATTCATCGGATGCAACGAGTTCCATACATTGTAAGTTTACGCAATGATTATGTAATGCTTTCAACATGTTGCATAAACATTCAAAAACATTCAATAGTCTTTGGATAACATTTCGTTGTACTACATTGTTGTAATAAGTTTTAGCTCATGGACTGATTATGCAATGCTTTCAACATGTTGCATAAACGTTCTAAATATTTAATAGTAATTCTTTTGTTAACATTTATTCAACTATGCTTATAATTTTAGATGTATGCGGACTTTGAATGCTTAACTGAGAAGCTGCAGGGATGCCAGAAGCAGAGCGATGCATCCTTTACTGAACGATATCAACATCATACGCCATGTGGTTATGGCATTGTTGGTATTCGCAATTGTTGTGGTGTCGAAAAACAACTGGAACAAGTGGAAGTCTACAGAGGACAGGACACTGTAAAGAAATTCCTTGAAGCTATTCTGACGGTGAGAATAATCATTTAATCTCATTGCATTATGTAATCAATAATTTTGAAAGTGAACTATTATATTGTGCCTATTACGTAATATCTAAAGGATAGTGTTTCTTTTAGCGCAATGAAGAATATCAGGCTAGCTTTGAGACAAAGCAACCGCTTCAGCTCACGGCAGAAGAACAGCTGAGGCATAATAATGCAACAGATTGCTATCTGTGCAACAAGTCCTTGAAAGGAGAGAAGGCGGCCCGTGATCACTGTCACTTTTGTGGTCGCTATCGTGGCGCCGCACATGTCAAATGTAATGTGGGCTTTCGTCTGTCCCGTGACGTGGTGGTGGCCATTCACAATCTCCGCCGCTATGATGGTCATCTAATCATGCAGGTACTTTAGACAACTGTAATGTAATGGTCACATGATCTAAGGTCAAATGAAGTATCAGCCTCAATTTCATATTATCTAATGTAATAGTTATGTAATGATTATGTAACCGATGATGTTTTTCTGTTTTCTTAGGAGATCGGAATGTTATGCAATGATCTGGGACTCCAGCTTGACTGCATTCCCAAAGGAATGGAGGATTATTTGAGTTTTACGCTCAAAAAGAGTAAAACGCCAGCCAAAGCAACAGATGGCTTCATTCATGACGAGGCTGATGACGGAGAGTCTGGGTGGAGGATACGGTTCATTGACACATTCCAGTTCCTCACTAGCTCTCTTGAGGCTTTGGTGGACAACTTGGCCAAAGAAGGAACGGAAAAATTCAAATGCATGGCTAACGAATTTCCAGATATTGAACAACTGCGGATGTTGACGAGGTAATTAATCATTATTTTGATACTTCACGATATTTGTTACATAATTTATGTAATAACGTTTGTTATGTTACGTAACTTATATAAGTTTTACATAATTTTTTTGATATTTCATTATTTCAGGAAGGGAGTCTATCCTTATGACTATATGGATAGTTGGCAGCGCTTTGACGAAATGCGGCTGCCGACAAAGGAAGATTTCTGGAGTCAACTAAATGATTCCGCAATTTCGGATGCTGACTACAAGCATGCCCAACAAGTGTGGAAACTATTTAATGTTGAATCACTTGGCGAGTATCATGACTTATATCTGCGAACTGATGTTTCCCTCCTTGCTGACGTCTTCGAGTCCTTTCGCTCATTTTCCCTAACTCATTATGGATTGGATCCTGCCCATTATTATACGCTCCCATCCTTTGCTTGGGACGCCTGTCTAAAGAAGACTGACGTTTGGTTGGAATTATTGCAAGATAATGACATGTATTTATTTTTTGAGAATGGAATCCGTGGTGGCATTTCCATGATTAGCCATCGATATTCTAAGGCCAATAATCCCAACATTCCTGATTATGACGCTTCTAAACCCAACTCATGGATTATGTACTTGGACGCCAACAATTTGTATGGTTGGACTATGGTACAGAAATTGCCAGTACGTGACTTTCGCTGGTTAAGTCGCGACGAGATTAATGGTATTGATTGGCTCCATTTGAGCGACAATCAGCAGACTGGATATGTTCTCGAAGTTGACTTGGAGTATCCTGATGTTCTTCATGATGAACATAACGACTATCCATTGGCTCCTGAAAGAAAGCTTATAACTGGTGACATTTTATCCCAATATGCCCAGTCACTTTGTGATTCCCTTGGTATTGCCCCCTCCAAGGTAGAGAAACTAGTCCCCAATTTACTTCCCAAACATAATTACGTAATCCATTCTCGCAACTTGAAACTTTATCTTCAACTTGGATTGAGACTGAAGCAAATCCATCGCGTGATGTCATTCAAACAGAAGGCATGGATGGAGCCTTACATTACATTCAACACTGAGATGCGTAAATGTGCAAAGAGTGACTTTGAGAAAGACTTGTTTAAATTGTTAAATAATGCTGTTTTTGGCAAAACTATGGAAAATGTCCGCGCTTATCAGAATGTACAGCTTGTTACTACTGAACATAAACATGTAAAGTTGGCTGCCAAGCCTCGCTATAATCGTTCTGTTAGGTTTTCAGAGGACTTGGTGGCTGTGTCTATGAAACGTGTATCTGTACAGTTATGTAAGCCTATATATGTAGGTTTCTCAGTACTTGATTTGTCCAAACTATTAATGTACGATTTTCACTATAATTATATTGTTAAAAAATACAAAAGTAATGCACAGTTGTTATTTACTGACACTGATAGTTTATGTTATAATGTTGTTACGGAAAATATATATAATGATATGTTCAATGATATTAGTTTGTTTGATACATCTGATTATCAGCAGCATCATTTTCTCCATTCTACTCAGAACAAAAAGATTTTGGGTAAAATGAAAGATGAAACTGCCGGTAGTCCAATCAGTGAATTTTGTGGGCTCCGAGCCAAAATGTATAGCTTTGTATGTAATGGTGTAGATAAAAAACGTGCCAAAGGCATAAAAAAGAATGTTGTGAGGAAATGTGTATCGCATGCTGATTATGTAAATACTCTATTCAACAGTACTACTATGTTTCATAAAATGAACATGATACGTAGTAACTTACATGAACTATACAGTATTGTGCAAAACAAGCAAAGTTTGTCATGTTATGATGATAAAAGGTACTTGTTGGATGATGGTATTTCTAGTTTTGCATATGGTCATTTTAGAATGGTTATGTAATTTAATAAAGAAATGACATTCAAAAAAGGGTACGAGCTCACAAAAACGATATATAATCCACAAAAGAGGCATATAACCCTTAAAAAGCATATAGCCCATAAAAGTAGCATATAGCACATAAAAAATGGGTAAAAAATATTAAGAGCTATAAAGCTCACAACATAGTAAAAATCGTAACGCTAGCATAGCCGTCTGATGAGACCTTTTGGTAGCGGTAGAAACGGTATTTGTTGCTAGTAGGAGTAGTAACAATCATAGCAAGCATGTAGTCATAGCAACAAATGGTGTCATGGCAAAAACCATAGCAAACGGTGCCTCCGTTCTGGTAATGCAGGATAGTATATATTAGCAGAAACCAGAGAAAAACTTCAACTGTGTTATTTTTCTTGGTTGAGAGCAGTCGGTTACAATGTTTTGGTGGTGTTGGTTTGGTGCGAATTGGCGTGAAGTTAGTATATGTGCAATCAGCGAATCAGAATTTCCAACAAGAGATGCCGCCCTTGTAGATGCTGCCATGGTTGACTTTTCTTATGCTGATTCCTTGGGGACTCCATTGTTGGCTATTATGGAAGAAAACTATTTGATAAGTTTATGGAAACGTGACTATCCCAGTTCCCCGACTTTGTGTGAAGATGGATGGGCACGATATTGTAATTTGCCTGTACAACGTTTCTCGTTCGACAAGATGTTGTATGAACTGAAATTGATATTATTTCATTGTACTGCAAGCCATATATCATCAACTGCTTTACAAAGAGAAGTTGGGTATCTTTTATCCACTCTTGTTCGTACAAACTCCTCCCTCCTCAAGCATAGAAATGATAGTGATTCTGATTGGGAATTTGCTGACTTGCCTGATATTTGATTCCTTGTTTTGCTTATTAACAAATTTATATGTCTGGTATGATTATATTAGTATTGTTAATTTAATAAAAATAGAAAAAGAAGCATATGGCTCATAACAAGAGCCCACAAAAAGAGGCATATAAGCCCACAAAAAACTGAAAAAGCCCACAAAAGAGGCATATAGCCCACAAAAGAGGCACATAGCCCACAAAAGAGGCATATAGCCCACAAAAAATGATGTAGCCTACAAAAACAGACAAAAATACTAAAAGAGGCAAAAAAAGAAAAAAAACCGTAACGGTAGCCTAGCCGTCTGATGAGACCTTTTGGCAGGGGTCGAAACGGTTTTTACCAGTCACCATGGCAACAATGTTACCATAGCAACAATCATAGCAAACATTAGGCTCCATTTAGGGCAGATATCTAAAATCAAAACCGTAACGGTAGCCTAGTCGTCTGATGAGACCTTTTGGCAGAAACGGTATTTACCAGTCGTCATAGCAACAATCATAGCAAACATTAGGCTCCATTCAGGACAAATATCGGGGAAAGGTCATTTGTGTTATTTTTCTTGGTTGAAGGCGGTCGGTTGTAGACTACAGCTTATTTTTGCTAATTGTAGATTTGTTAATTATATTGCAACTTTATAAAACTTTTTGCTACCTGTTGATTCACTTTTTTAAAACTTTTACAATCTGCTTAAGGACAATGAGGTCAAGGTTTATCATCTTTGTAATTTTTAGTAATTAGGTAAAAACCAACCAATTGCGGGTGGCACCGGGTGGTTTTTTCAAGGTTTACAAAAAATTGTTTTTGGGGCATTAAGAAATTTTTTCAAAACAGGCTTAAACGAAGGTTAAAATAATAATTTAAAACAAACTAAACTTTTTGCTATCTGTAGACTTCTGAAATAATAGATTTGATCAGTAGATTCAACTTTTTAAAACTTTTTCACAACTTTATTAAACTTTTTGCTACTTTTTAAAACTACAACTTTTCACAACTTTTTGCAACCTTTCCCAACGTTTTGCAAATATTTCACAGCAACTTTTTGACTGACTTTTTATAAGTATTTTTTGACAAACCTATTCAAGCATCTATACTAATTTTCAAAGAAAAGTTTCACATCAAGTGGACAACATTTTTTAAATTTCAGAAGAATATAATTTCTATTTTAATAAATTTTTTACAACTTGGAATTTTTGTGCAGCTAATTTTTATTTTTACAGCTGTTTTCAAAAACTGAAACATGTTTTAAAAACATGTACAACTTAAAATTTTTGTGCAGCTAATTTTTTTACAGCTGTTTTCAAAAACTGAAAATGTTTTTGACTGACTTTTTATAATTGCTTTTCACAAATCTTTTCAACCATCTTTACTAATTTTTACAATGTTTCACATCAAGAGGACAACACTTTTTAAATTTCAGACGAATAAAATTTCTTTTTGAAGACGTTTTTTACAACTTAAAATTTTTGTGCAGCTAATTTTTTTACAGCTGTTTTCAAAAACTGAAAAAATGTTGTAAAACATGTACAAAAAACAATCGCAAAAAAATGTAAAAAAACATCTGCCTCCCTCCAGCGGCGGCGGCGGGAGGTTTTCGAACTGTCATTTTATCACTACTTGTCTCGGATGATCACGCAGCTATAGCCATTACGACAAAAGCTAAGTTATTATCCTCTAAATTTCAATAAATTGTAGTTATAAGTACAAGCAATAGGCTTGGAGGGTGAAAAAGGTCCCTCTGTGTCTATTCTGGTAAAATATTCTTATTGTTATTATTTACAGGACAGTATAATCAAGCCACTTAAGGGGGGGGGTCGCCGGGTACCAAATTTTATAGTGACCGATTTCGCTCGTTTTCGGGTATAATATACCCCCATATGTGCCCAAAAACAAGACAAATTTTTAGAGTCCAGGGTCAATCCAGTTAAGAGATATTGCAGTTCAAATCCCTACAATTTAGTATTTACATCACTATACCTCTCTGAGGGGCTCGAAGTCGTGTACACATAGGGTGACAAAGAACTACGGTCTAGCCAATACATCAAATTAAAGCATCTATCCGGGGCTATTTATTGCTGCACAAATGACAGGGATACGCCAAGTAGCTTGCAAGTAACGGTGCTTGAAGGATTTGATCACGTTCATTGCGACTGTTATGTACTGCAAACTTTAACGGACTCTAACTTTCTCATACTGCTATATAGAGACTTGGTGCAAGAAGATAAAATTTTCAGGACATCAAGAGCTCCAATTTGATATAAAATTTGGCTATATTTGGAAAATTTGAAAATTAGGCATTTTTTTGACTATAGGCCTCCGTCATCGCCCTGAGGCATGCATCCACAGTTCAACAGCAGCAATTGCAGTGAAACTTACCACACATCTATCTTTTATATGTGCCAGATGGCACACCGAATTTGGTTGGAATATCTCGGGTTTCAACCGACTTATGGACCATTATATTCAAAACTTAGAGAAAATGACGTATTTTGAGGCAAAACGCGAACGCGGTAACCAAAAGTGTGATCTACTCCCAAGCAGCAGCAGCAGCAGCAGCAGCAGCAGCAGCAGCAGCAGCAGCAGCAGCAGCAGGGATTGTGCGTATGCAAACTGAACCTCTATTTGTGCACTGTGTTTATATCTATACGCGATATTTGTGCAGCGAATGGTTAGTTCATCGGTGGCATTTGTGTAACTCAAAATTGTGAAAAAACCGACTTCATCCAACTTTGAAAATTTCTCAAAATCGCCGAGCTAACGCAAAAACACCTCATATAGATATTAACACGCTACCTAGTTCAGATTAACATTTTGGCAAGTTATAGCTCATTTGCTCTTGCTCAGTAATACACAGCGCTCAAACTTTTGGTTACCGTGAAATTTTCCTAACTTTTTCGTTTTCCTATACACATGTCTGGGTCACCTTTGGAGGACAATTGTGAATGATAGGGAAATTTTGCAAGAAACGCAACTGCCTTGTTTTGCGGACCCATGGGAGTACAAAATATGTGAAAATGAGAAAAATCAGAAATGGTCGAAAATTGGCGACCACCCCCTTAACTGAACTCACGCATATCACTCAGGTCGCCAAGAGAGGGAGAATGTACCTCTCTGCATATGCCTACCGCAATCACGAAGCTTAGGACCCTAAAGATCCCTCTTTTACAAGTCTGGATCCCATTTGACTGTCTTACAAATAACCAAACTTTTCTGGTTCTAGCCGGTACCAGTCAATCACCATATAATTAAATTGGATGCATCCCCCCAATTGTACACTGTACAGTACAGTCTGTACTTCTCCGAGTTTTTCAAGGAGTTGGCCGTACATGAGGGGAAACTCTTGTAGTGCCAACGGGTGACTACGATGCGGTGAAAGCAGCGCAGTCACTTCTACTCCGGCAGTAGCCTTTCCTTCGCCTCGGGTAATTGCATTATTCAATTATTCAACGCCAGACCATAGACCCTGAGCAATATTTTTTTGTCTGGCGTTACCCATCCCCGTGAAAGCATCTGGGGTGTGGCACCAAGGGGAAAAAGAAGATCTATTCTGCTTGGATATATGTTTGTTTAGCAGTCTGTATGTAATTACATTACATGTCTTAGACATTTGTATAACCATGAGTTTATAATAGGAAGAGTAAGACACTCAGCTCTTTCTAATAGAATAAGCATGCAATATGCTCGAACATTAAGGCCGAAATCTCGGAGGGGCTTCTCAGCGTGTAAACATAGAACGCTGATATTTTTTGAATTTCATCATTTCTTCGAAATGCCTTACCTTGTTGCCGGCTTTGTAGGTGGGGTCTAAAAGCAGGACCAGGACCAGGACCACTTTTCAGGACCAGGACCAGGACCAAGGGTCTAAAACCAGGACCACCCTCAGGACCACTTTCAGGACTAGGACCAGGGGTCTAAAACCAGGACCAGGATCAGGACCAAGGGTCTAAAACCAGGACCAGGACCAGGACCAAGGGTCTAAAACCAGGACCACTTTTCAGGACCACCCTCAGGACCACTCCCCAGGACCAGGACCAAAGGTCTAAAACCAGGACCACCCTCAGGACCACTCTCAGGACCAGGATCAGGGAGTCCAAAACCAGGACCACTTTACACGACCATGTATTTTTAGGACCATACAGCAATGTCTGCTTATATTAACCATGAGCTATATATGTTTACGAAAAAATACGTGAATGCATATGTTACGTACAGTTTAATATATTTGTACAATTTGTTTGAAATTGAAATTGAAAATTTACTAATTTATTGAATAGGCTGAATATGACCGTTTCAGTATCAGTCCGAGTTTCTATTATTCCAATGTCAGTGCTACTGCAGAAAACAGATGAATCATTCTAACCACATGTTTAATGTGGATACTTATATTCAAGTTAAGCCATTTTAGAGGTGGACCATGGAGGTCAGAAACAATAAGAAATAACAAACAATTATATAACATAAGTTTTTTTAGGCATCGATCCATTTAATTTCCGCCAACCCTTTGTTGACCATATAAGTACATACATACATATATAATATTATACACTGATGCACATAATCCCCAGCACTTATGTTAAGCGTTTTGCCTTGGCAAAGCTACATACGGAGAATGCTGACGGGAAACGTTCTCACGCTTTATGAAGAATAGCTAGAGGTCACGCCAACCATGAAGTATATAACATACGAAATATGTTACTATACTTTTACATATAATCTGTACATAAATATTAAACTGCACGTAACATATGCATTCACGTATTTTTTAGTAAACATATATATGTAGCTCACGGTTAATATAAGCAGAAATTGATGTATGGTCCTAAAAATACATGTTCGTGTAAAGTGGTCCTGGTTTTGGACCCCCTGATCCTAGTCCTGAGAGTGGTCCTGAGGGAGGTCCTGGTTTTAGCCCTTTGGTCCTGGTCCTGGGGAGTGGTCCTGAGGGTGGTCCTGAAAAGTGATCCTGGTTTTAGCCCTTTGGTCCTGGTCCTAAGGGTGGTCCCGAGGGTGGTCCTGAAAAGTGGTCCTGGTTTTAGACCCTTGGTCCTGGTCCTGGTCCTGGTTTTAGACCCCTGTCCTGGTCCTGAAAGTGGTCCTGAGGGTGGTCCTGGTTTTAGACCCTTGGTCCTGGTCCTGGTCCTAAAAAGTGGTCCTGGTCCTGGTCCTGCTTTTAGACCCCACCGCTTTGTAATGCATTGCCCGAACCTAACTACATAATTTTTACAATGTTAAAAAGATCTGGTTCTGCGCAACATAATGATATAAGAATTATTGCTGTACGATTTTGATAGCTCAAGTTATAGTATTTAATTTGGCAAAATTGTCCGTTTCTGAAAAATATCAGCGTTGTATGTTTACTCACAGAAAAGCCCTCCCCCCGAGATTTCGGTCTTAATTGTTTTGAGCATATTGCAAGCTTATTCTATTAGGAAGAGCTGAGTGTCTTACTCTTACTATTATAAACTCTTAGTATAACTTATATTTAGTACTATTCCGCATCAATTTATTAATATTTATTTTTAGACAATCTGTCAAACTAGTACCTGCTGCATTGTTTCTCTCAAAAACTATATAAGAACGGTGTTTCTTCTGTAGAAAATAAGCCATTTGCAATCCCGCTGGACCTCCACCCACAATACAGTAATCGTGAGCTTTCTCTAATGATAATACTAATTGATGATAGATAATTAATATTAACGAGCAACTAATTGTCCAAAACATGTAGGTCCTTGATTTTGAGCGCGAAAATGGGCTAAAACTTGATAAATACACAAATTAGTAGCTGTTGTTGATATTCATAAGTCATTATCGTGAGTTTGCTATTAATAACTCACTAATAGACTGCTAATGCAAAACCTGTAGCAAGGAAGCTAGCTTGAACTATGCAGCGATGATGTGGTGGTGACGACGAGTTGTAACTAAATCCTTTTCGCGTACAGGGATCAAAGAGTAAAGCAGTTCATTTTAACTTTATTAAACTAATTTGAACAACATTTTTAACTTTCACGGAAAATCCATGAATGATCACTGAGCTAGAAGTGGCAAAAAGCTATTCTAGTCTAGCATATCCTATAGTCGTGGATTGAAGATCTACACAGACTAAATACTAAACATGCTATGTTCGACTCCAGTCTAAATAAAAATTGAGAAAAGTTGAAGATTGGTGCGAAACGATAACTAGATTTTACACTAGCTGGCCTTGCATGAACGTAAACATTGAAAACGTTAAACCTTGTTCCACGTACGTAAATTAAATTTTCAAATATTACTACCTATTAAGATGTGTCTGCCGCAGCATTACTGCTCCTTTGTAAAATAACTAGTTTAGCAGAAAATAAGTTTAGCAAGGGTCCTTCCATAAACTTCCTCATTCCATCCGATGAAAAAAACCGTATTTTTAGCTATCAAAATTCGAAAAACCCAAACCAAACTAAGCAAATATTAGATTAGTATCAAAAATGAATAGTATTCTTACAGTCCAAAGATCAACTGAATTTGTAATTCGAATTCTGTCCATTGTTCCGTCGTCAGCAAATCAGAAGCAGTGTTTTTGCGTGAGGCTGCATTTTCACGCTGTTCAATAGACCATACTGGTGCATATTGCGTTAAAATATACCAGGTAATAGAAAAAAGAAAGAAAGTTATCACTACAGCACCACCGACCCGAAATATTTTAGGAGATCGAACCTACTTCCTTCAGCCAAGAGTACATAATATAAGAGTGTGCCACTAGGCACACAAGAGTGTGCCACTAGGCACACTCTATGTTATCAGAGCAAAAACTATGCTCTGCTCGCTAACGGCCCACCCCCCCCCCCCGCAAATTAGACCCTTCACTTCAAAGAATTTTGAGCGCTATGTTTATTTTCTAAAGCTCGAAGCAGGCACAAAATTCGCGCACGCACTGCTTGTGTTTTCGAGCTTAAGCACATAAACATAGAGCGAGTGAGCGTACCCCCGTTTCGACTAGGTACTGATTTGCGGGGGGGGGGGGTCACTAGGGTCTGATTTGCGGGGGGGGGTGGGCCGTTAGCGTGCAGAGCATAGTTTTTGCTCTGATAACATAGAGTGTGCCTAGTGGCATACTCTTATTATTATGTACTCTTGCTCCAGCTAACTAGAACGACGCTCTACCGATTGACAAACACTCAGACACATAGACCTAAACATTAAGGGGGGTGCCAAATTTTATAGTCTCCATTTTAGCTTATTTTCAGGGATAATATACCCTCATGGGCCAGTATAAACTCAGACGCAAACGCAGACGCAGACACAGACTATCAGACGTATGCAGACGCAGACTCTGCTATAAAACGCAGACTAGGAAAAAGACTCGGTTATAATGCAGACTTTTGAGCAGACTTGCAGACCCGGGTATTGAAAGCAGACCGGAGTGTAAAATGCAGACTTACGTATAACTGGGAAACGAGACACCGACTATCTGTGGCTTTCGGCCGTCTCTTGGGCCGTTCGTGGGCTCCTGCCAACCTAGCTCTCCGGAGGTTCCGCCTGAAGCCACAGCGTGGCGGATGGTTTTATTTCAAGTAAAAAGGCATTTATACATACAGAATAACATGTTTACATATAACACATATCTTTACAAAATGGAACATTGAATTTGTCAGCAATAATTGTCACTTTTGCGATTCTCCACTGAATATCTTGATCCAGGTCGTTGCAGACGAGCCCATTCCAGTACATCCACCACATCCAGTTCATTCAGAAGCTTATCAAAGTCTGCTCGGTTTCCAGCTGTCATCGGGTATTTCAGCACATTCGTATTTCCGCTGGCGTAGAAATACGTCAATTCATCAGTAACAGCGTTCCGCAAAATATAGCCAAAGCAGATACTCGACTTGCCTGTGGCCCTCTGTCTGCTAAAAGATTCTTCACAATAGCTCTTAATCTCATCCATATCTATGTGATTGAGCTGGTAGTTGTATCGGCATTGTAATTTTGTCTCTCGGTGGTGAGTTTTGATAAAATGCCAGTTTGCTTGATAAATCATATCCATTGCGGCATCTCCAAACACTGTGGGCGATTCATTCTCCTCCGTCGGCTCGGTGGTCTTCATCGTTTTTGTTGTTGGTTCGGGTGGTGTTGTTGGTTCTGGTCCCCGCTTCTTTGTTCCATGTGAATTAATTCGTTTGCAATGTGCCATCAGGAGATCGTGTCTGGCAAACACGCGACCACATTTTATACAGGCAACCGGCAATGACTGCCCATGCTGATCCCTGAGATGGCACTGATAGGCTACTTGCTGGCCAGAAGAATGTCCGGGAGCAGTCGAAGCAATGCTCAGGTTCTTCCTCCCGAGCCTTGCCACCATCGATATGAATCCGTTTATGATGTGCTGCTAGCTCTTCCTTTCTTGTAAAGGCACGATTACATTCTTCACAGATGAACTTCCTCAATTGCTCATGCTGTTCTCGAAAGTGACGCTGGTAGGTATCTGTTCGTAGAAACGTCTAGGAGCAATGACCGCACTGAATCCTGGTCTGAAACAAAAAACTCGACACATGAAATAAGAACTCGACTAAAGGCAAGGGATACTTGCACTCAATCAAAATGTGGTACTGTCTGTATTGGAGCCACATTACCTTTTCGAAATGCTTGGCATCCATGTGCCGCACCAATGCATCTTTATATATATATATAGCTATGTGGCGCAAATGGCTTTTTAGGCTTACCGAGAGCGTGTTAGGCTAAGCACAGGGCGTGTTTTTACACGTCTAAGCCTAAGCCATTTTTTTAGCCTAAGCTCAGCTTAATTAATTAGCTAATTAACCAGATCTCACATAGATTTTTGCGCCGCAAAGGGTAATATATGCTTGCATATATATATATATATATATATATATATATATATATATATATATATATATATATATTTATATTTATATATATTTATTTATATATATATACATATATATATATATATATAAATATATATATATATATATATATATTCCCGAATATCAGGTTAAATCCGGACACCACTTTTGATGGTCACATTGGAGGCTTAGTGGTCAATTGGAGGCTTAGTGGGCCATTTTTAGGCTTAGAAAGGATCGTGCTTTAACACGTCTAAGCCTAAGCCACCTCTTAAACAAAGTGGAATTATTATTAATTTTTTAATTATTTTCGGATTTAACCTGATAATAGCCATGTCCTGATATAACCGGATTCCAGAGACGAGTGTCCTGACATACCCTGATTTTTAATTTTGATTTGTCCTGATTTAGATCTGAGTGTCCTGATATAGCGACGCGTGTCCTGACATACCTGGATTTTAGGACACTTTTGTCCTGATATAACCGTCGATTCAGATATATATATATATATATATATATATATATATATATATATTTCTGAATCGACGGTTATATCAGGACAAAAGTGTCCTAAAATCCAGGTATGTCAGGACACGCGTCGCTATATCAGGACACTCAGATCTAAATCAGGACAAATCAAAATTAAAAATCAGGGTATGTCAGGAAGTGTCAGGAAATCAGGGTAGTGTCTGTAAGTATATATATATATATACTTACAGACGCTCAGTCAGGTTTGTAAATAGCAGCAAATCATCTCCGCGTCTCGTTTTCCTCTTCACGTAGCCTTCCGTTCTTGTCTGTCGCCTCTTTCTCCCTTCGTTCTTGTGATGTTGGACTTTGTGCCACTTTGTTTACTGGACACCTACTCTGAGCTTTAGAATCAAATTTTGCCAGAAAACAAGGGAGCTGCTTGCTGGCCTTAGCAACAGTTGCGCCTCATTGCTGGACTTTCAGTGTCCTCACATAACCAAGGACTAGGGAACCATTGTTACAAGAAATATGTATAAAAATCATACGTAATTTTTTCCTAATAAAAGTTACATTTGCATAATTTATGTACGAAACGTAATATACCTAACTAGTTTCATAACAATCAAACAATTTGGGAGGAGGGTACGCCCCCTCCGAACCTATACTTCTTAGTAAAAGTGTATGCTAACCTTGAGGAAAGGCGAGTTCCCATGCTGGGCTTCAGCCAGCCTGAAGGACACTTGAGGACACTGGTTAGTGTGCAATACCTGAATGAAGGTGTCGACGCACCTGCCACCTATGTAGCAATTCGGGAGGGAGAGAGGCAATTAAGTGCTTAACACAAAGATTTTGAAGAGGCCAATTTTAAGGAACTCCTTTTAAAGATTTGAATTTGGATTTTAACTAGGCCGATAACATACCCATACCGGTTCTAGCTCACTTGGCCAAGTCTTACGGATTTTGAAAAGTGGGGTGCCAAGACGCAAAAAGCGACATATGTAACCTGTACTCAAGTAAGTTTCATATAGAAGCCTATAGCAAAGGTTAGTTATTTAAACTATTTGCCTAGTGGACAAGCCATTCTCTGACGCAGCAAAGCAAAAATGGGCGAACGGACGAACACGGAAGGAAACGAAGTAGCAGCGAAAAGTTTCAGAACGGAAAGAAGGGAAAGAGTGATGGGATTGAGAAGCGGTGAAACTTTTAAAATCATTGTAGTGTTGGATTATTACCGTGTCGCGAACATTACAAAATTTCCAAGTGTGCATACTGCATGTCAGTATTGGGCGCGGGCAGCGTACTACCGTACTACGTATTACCCGCGGCTCCTTACTCCTTCAATAATTGTGAAGACAGCACTGCATCGCAGTTGTTTTATTGTAGGCTTGCAGAAGATTGAGCAAAGAGAAATTAACTTATATCAGTCTGCATTGCGAAATCTTTGTTCACAATAGTAATGCTTAGTCAATCGCCCCATTTGGCGATGTTAGTTTTTCTATTGTGGTGAGTGCTCGCTTTTAAAAACTTTGAGGTCCTGTCTGACTACAATTTGAGTTTGTGCCACGTACGTACGTAGATTTTGTGTGAGATTTTTTATTTTTCTAACCCGTCAGGCTGTCTGAATTTTTCTTGTGATGCATACATACTTTAATGCACTAAACCGAAACCTTATGGACTGTCCCGTTGGTTCTTTGACATATGTAAACTAAGTTGTAGTCCTTTTTACTAAATTTTCTGCACCAAAACTCAATCGAAACTGAGATAATCCTGAAATAAGATATAAGAAATTAAACAATTTGTAAGGGAAGCAGGCAGAGGAAAGATTGATAAGCCTGATATGTGAGTTCAGCTGATGGCCCTGTGATGTAGTGGTTAGGACGTCTGTCCCATGATCAGAAGGGACGTTTTTCGAACCCCGCCTGGGCCAATGCTTTACGTTCAATGGTGAATGAAAAGTTTAACCTCCCTCTTCCCTTCTCTCTTCTCGGTCCTGGTTTCGTGGGTACGAGGGTGCCTGACGCCTCCCGTTCGGGCTTGTCCTCGGTTTCGTCTTGGTCCACCAGCCTTTGTATGAGCGCTACAAATATTTTTATCAAAATGGATCTTAACATTGTCTCATCCTTAATAATACAATGAAACAAATTTTGGAATTCGAGAGGTTAACAGGTTTTTATTGTTTACTCCTGCGAACTAAGTGCTCCACAACCGCTGGGAAAAATTTGGCGGTTATTACGCATCATTACAGACACAAAAATACCTGTTGGGCAATGATCCTGCCTCGATTAGGTGCACCCTACCTTCAAACTGACACCCTTAGTATAATTATACGGCTTGCGTAGCTCAAAAACAATGATTTCTGCATAACAAATCGCAAGTGGTCTTCAAAATAAGAGAATTGGTCATATCTCAAGGTAGCGAACAGCTAAACGTTGCTTGAAAAAGCAAAAAATGTAGAAAAAAACAAGATCATTCTAATAAATATAATTTTTGATTTAATCCCATTTGAAACATGAATTGGAAAGATCTCGCTATTTGAACAACTTTGCTCTCTGAACTATTCTTCTAATTCTAACATTCTGTGATAAATGCATAGATCAAACGTTCAAGGTGTCCAAAACTTGCTGATTTCCAAATTTTTCTTAATTGCTTAGGTAGCCAAAACATGCGGCAGTGGTAGCGTTAAAAACGTGGCAGTTAAAAACCTTCTGCACGTACGTATTCCGTGCAAGACTAAGTATACTTTATAGCACACCTTAGCGTGCATTCACTGATTTATACGCACGCCGTGTGGGAAGCGCACGAGTGCCACGCACGAGGGCTTCCCATGCGACGTGCGCAGTAGAAATTAGTGAACAGCGCTAAGGTGTGTTGTAAAGTACTTATACAACGATTAAACCTATCCTTATTGATGAAACCTTACTCGTTTATGTTGCAGCTGGCAGATATGGCTAGACAAATTTCAAATTTAAAGTGGCAGCAATCTCATTGTTTGCCATGGCTGGGAGGCCTATTTTTTGGTGTGCAGCAGAGCTGTCTAGGTTGGAGCTCTGCTGTACACACTGCTGAAGCATGCAGGAAACTGTATACTTCAGCAACTTTAGATTAGGGATAGGCCTCCTAGCATGCAGCGTGCGTATAACCTAGTTATACGCACGTTGCACTGTGCATTATCTGATTTATATGCACAGTCTTTACACAGTAAAAGTGCAAAAGAGTTGTATAAGTTGGATTGCTTGACTCTGGTTGAACTTATGATTAATCAAACTGATTTCTTAAAAAATACACTTGATTTGCTTCGAGCAAGGATTGAGCCCATCCGTCTTGCCTTTTAAATCCTGCAATTGAGCTTTTTCATGAATTTCTAAAGGGTTAAATATTTGACCACATTATGTTTGCAAAAATTAACGAATCTGCTTTATCTCTTTTAACTCTTACAAAACATGCCCTCATCCTTAAATTGACTCAGCTGAGGCGTTGCGAAAACGATTGCTTTCTATGTAAACGCTCAATATGTGAGGAGTATTTCTGCATGCTTTGGTAATCGTATCGTGTAGGCACTAGGCAGTGATGAGAGAGCTAAGGTGAGTTTATAAGCATGTCATAGTGAATTTTTGGCGAGTCGGCGCTAGCGGCGTGGAAGCCCTACAGAATGCTATACTGGGTGGGATTTGTTTGCTTCAATCCCAGTATTATGTGTCTAGTCTAGTATTATAACAAGACTTGCTAGCGTTCACAATATCAAGCTTCAATTTAAACTCGTAGCTGCCCCCTTAAGGGAAGTCAAGCTTTTTCTTCCACCTTCTTTGTAAATTGAAATATTCTTGTATGAAGCAACAACAACATCACCATTAAGCAATCCTTGTGACAATTGAGTGCAAAACACACAAACCTTACCTAAACACTTTGTCTGAATAAACAGGTCTTGGATTTGTTACGGATCTAGAAAAGAAGTAGCCAAGACTTAGAGGCCTTGCTAATAAAAACGCGCAATGTCATCTTTTTTGTTTTTTTGTAAAATATTGTTTGTTTAATTTTATAATGAAGTAACAAAAACTTCTCACATGCAATATACATGATACATGGCAGTTACGTTGATAACACATTAACTTTGTTCGAATATTTCCCCAGCAAACATCAGGTACGTAAAATATATGTAATGGAATTAATAAAATAAGACGCTGAAAATAACCAAAATTGGTCTAAAAGTAGTCCGAGTTAATCAATCTGTAGGGAAGAATTCTTATGCCATGGATCTGTGAAGAAGAGCGAAGATCATCGACGTGGAATGCATTTATTAAATAATGTCCAAGCAGTGAATGTATAGATTATTTTATGTTTGTCTAGTGTTGCCAGTATTCAAAAAATCAAGAAATTCATAAATAGGGTCCAAGGTTTATACTCAATTAGGGCATAAATCCTAGTCTTAATTATGAGTTCAAGCTTAATTAAGTTCTACTAACGTGTGGCTTATTAACAATACTAATCCAGGAATTGTAATAAAAGGGGCATTTCGGTCTTAATCCCTTTAGTAAGTGGAGTTGTTACTCCCACACGAAGATAAAAATCGACATCTAAACTAAACTTACATGAATTAGTGAGTGTCGTCCATAATCTGAGTCAAGTACAACCTTCTCCGCAAAGTAGTACAATCACTAGTGTTCGCTTACTAGTTAGCAGGAAGTCATAAACCCAAAACATGAGGTTTATGCGCTTAATTAAGCCGAAATTTAGTCGTAAAATTGTCTATAAAATGGAAAATTGCACCTAAAACAACAAATATTGGAAGATGGTTCAACATTAGGCACGAGATAGCTAAATACGTAGTTAGGTAGGGTTAATTAGCAATAATATGTAATATTTAGTTAATATTTAGTTAAATTTTACAATTTTGGTCGAAACATGACTTGAGCTTATATGAAAGAGAATTTGATCCCGATTCCAAAAATCCAAACCCGACTTTTCAACTCCCAAAAATGAAAAAGTTATAAGCGAAAATGTTTTATAAGATTACTTTTTATGTCGTAATCTTATCACTCCAAAAAGGAGTGTACTAAAATTGGTTTTCTTTGCCTAAAAGTTAAGGCAAAACTTTTTCCTTTTTTATTGTCTGGGAGGTTGTCTAATCTTCCCAGACTACACCTCAGTCAGGTGTCGTTTTCCTTTCCTCTTTCTCTGCTGGGCCTCTTTCTTCCAAGGCCTAGCAGTTGTCCTCACCTGAACTTTTGGCCGAGGATAAGGCCAACAAAGAAAGGGAAATAAAAATAGTAGTATTAGCCCAAGTCATTGGACTTAGAGGGGCTTATCTCCTTTAATAATAATAAGAAGAATATTAATGTAAGTAGCTAAGTATAAGTAGATAGGTACGTAGATTACTGTGATATAATTTTTTAAGTCATAGAAAATTATGCATCTTGTGTAATAATTCAATAAAGTTGTGAAATTTCACGAAGTTTTCCCTTTGGTTACGTTTATGTGTTTCGCAAAGTTCGCCAAGTTTCGGCACTGGAAATATATCAAAAATGGGTCAGTTGGGGGCTAATAATTTCAAAATCTCATTAACTTCGACCACTAATGGCCAGGTGGCTCAGCCCGCCGCTGCGCCCCACATACAAAAGGTGGCAAGCTTCTAGAAAGTTCTAGAGCCTTCTAGAAGCTTTGCCTTAAAGACAAAGCAAAATTCCGCACAACTTTCGCTAATGACCTGTCACCGAGCTGTCAGCAAAACTGTCAGCTCGGCCCCAAAATTTTTATCACAATCAGTGTTCGTTTGAGAGCAACCGAGAGCGGTTGCTTTCCCCTCCCCTTATGCGCTCTCTAGTGCAGTTGACACTGCATGTGGGTTACAGCGCATTCCCCCGGTTAGGAGAAAATAGTAGGACTTTTCTGGCCTTCGGGCCAGAAAAGAAATTGAGACACACAACGAACACTTACCAACTAGGGCCAAATAGGTCTTCTATACCTGGCCAAGAATTGAGAAACAAAAGCCTAGGACTTAACGGCCATTTTGGCCATTTGTCTGCATTTTTAAGCCTTGGGCCATTTTTTTATTATATGACTATTGGGGCCTTCGGGCAATTTTCTATATACATTTTTTAAGGCCAATGGGCCAATTTTTCTGTGTACTTTTGGGCCAGCGAGCCCCTTTTTAATATATTGGGCCTGAGGCCAATTTTTTAGTTCTCTAGCATGTGTGGGCCTTGAGCCACCTTTATTTTATTTTATTTTATTTAATACTATTATTATTATTATTATTTTATTATTTCACAAAAGGGGCAGCTCATGTAAACCCCTCCTGTTTGATGGAGGTCTTGAGAATTGCCCCTGTTTCTGTTTTTCTGTTTTTCTATCCGACACTCTCTGTATATCGAGGTTTGCTGACCTCCGCCTTTCATTATTCTGTTTTATCTCATTATTCTTTCATTTGCACTTTTGGTCAAGCCACGACCAACTTTTACCAATTTTTTAACAAGGCCCTTTTGGCCTAAATTCGGGGTTTTTAAAATAGAATACGGAATATTTGAGTGGGGACCCAACCCCTAAGTTTGAGTTAGAGGGTCCTTTTGCTACGACCCTAATTTTATTAAGCTAACTCATAGAAACATTTACCCCACAGCCGGCAACTAGGAGTTGCCGGCCATATGGTTTTAATCTCAGGCTTTGTTAAGCCTTAAAATCACTGTTTGTAATTGGTAATTGTTTGTTGTAGGTCGGTAACTAAAAATAATAGGTCATAAAAAACGCACGAACAAGTTTTAAAGCAAAATTCCAAAATAATCTCTTGTTCTTTATAAGCAATTATTATTAACCATTTCATGGGGAATGACCGGCTTCCCCCAGTAGTTAAATTAACTGTTGTTAGTAGTTTTGTTTAGTAATAGTAGTTTTGTTTAGTAATAATTGCTAAGCAATCATTACTCACACGGCTTTCCACAGCTCAAAATTCTCAAAAAGTTACCAAATTTCTGCGCTATAAGTCGAGTTTTAGAATCCTAAAACTCGCAACAAAATTCTCGTTAAATTCCGTTAATTCAGTAGTTAATAATTACGTTTCAAGGGTGCGTTTAAAATAATAGCTAGGAGCGTAGATTACTTAGTAAAAAACTAAACTTAGGTTTTATTTAGATTGTCTTTAAATCATGTTTATCTTTAGGATTAATTAGATAAGTAACTACCTAAGAAATCGTGTGTCTGTGTGTGTATGTATGAGACTGTATGAATGACATTGTATATTGGTTCCTATGATTATATGTGCGTTGACTCGCGGAAACTCCTTCTGTTCGACGAAGGTTGTGAGCATCGCTGGAGTGATCAAGATTCAGGTCACAAGCAAGAATGAGATATACTTGTGATTTGTATGAATGATTACAATTCTGTGACATGAGTGCATTCCAGTTTAATTGTGCATAAATGATGTTTAAATGCTTAATTATTCCGTGTTCTGAATGTTGTTTGAATGTTGCATAAATGTAGTCTAAATGCTTACCTATTTCGTAATCTAAATATTGTACAGAGGTTACGTAAGTGTTTTTTAGTCAGTGAGTGTGATTACCAAGTTCAGTATTAGTTGGCTTAAGTTGTGAATAAATGCTGCAGTTTGTATGATATAACTTTAATCATACTTAGGCAAATGACCGTTCAGATGTTTAATGATTACCTGTATGCATGGCCTATGTGAAGTACCCAAAATTGTACTAGGATTCCTACAGTATGCAGGAAAAATAGTAATAAGTAATGTAGTTTCAGTTTACAAGCCTTGTACGCGTGTCTGGAAGTTGTGAATACATGGTTACGTAGGCAATCTAGGTTTAGGCTCAATTCAGTAAATATGCAAATGAGGTTATGGCTATAGGATCTAGGGTCATAGGGATCCCGCATTGGGTTTTTATCAGTCTGAATCAGGATGTCCTCGATTCGTCCGCGTAAGTCACTCTTTGTTAAGAGTGCGGACGAATCGCAAGAACAGGAATCCGTCAAATGGTCGGTCTCATTGCCAAATTAATGTAAATTCTGTCTAAAAAGCACCGTTTTTAGAACTCTTGCCGAAAAGCATATCGGCATTACGTAAAAAGCTGTAGCGAACGTAGTTTGTAATTATATTTGTTGCATCTTTATTTCCAATGTCAGAACACGCCATTATTGCCATTTTTAGTTAAATTAGCCATGTCTGATGTATATTTCATTCCTAATAATGACCGCAACCGCGGTCTAACACCATTTCATGTCGGTGTTCACGTTTAAAGACAAAACTAGCAAAATCCCGTTACGAAAAGGCTAGCGAGGTTGAAAAATCAACTTTGCTCATTTGGTGACTAATACAATTCAGTCCGTGATAACTAGCCGCAAATGGCAATAATGAGTCTCAGCAATCCAGCAGTATTAACTAATATTAAGCAATAATCGATAGTATACCTGAAATAGACAAAAACAACAGTTAGATACGTAGGTACTATGGATAGTTGCTAGAACCATCTTCTGATAAATGCAAAATTACAGTTTTACGAATCCAACCTGTTTTTAATGTTCAAGAAGTGCCGAAATAGGGAGTTGTTACCTTCCCTAGGTAGAACCTAGTAAAAACAGAGGCTCAACGTTAAATCATGGTGTTTTTCGTTAAAATTGTATATTAACTCTCTCCTAATATAATTAATACTCGCTAAGCGTTGGAAGTTGTTACCTTCCTCCCAGGGCCTAGAAAGTGAAAGTATCGATTATTTTCGACCAAACTGATGTTTCTCGCATAAGCTGAAGCGATGGGTGCCTATCTGCTTTTGAAAGGCCCGAAAGTGTATCAATTTTATGTCAGAGGTCTTAACTGTACAGAAAGCAGGCTGTACAAAGCGAAATCAAGCTGAAGTTCTAGTTTTGTGCTGTAGCTGCAATTTCTTGCACAAGAGTGCAAGAAATTTCCCGAAAACCAGTATTTCGTTTAAAATCAATTTCTAGTGTTCTGATTTTGCTGAAATCATTCATAATTCGTGATAACTCGCCTAAAATTCAAATTTTCACGACAATTTTGAATTTACAAGTTTATTTCAAGTTCAGAAAGCCATAATGTGAGTAATGGTTGCTGGGTTCGAATCCCGCACCTATAACTTGTACTAATGGGTTTTAACCCATTTGATTCAGGTGCGGAAGTTCAGACCAGTCTCCTGCCCGAATCTAACCCAGCTCGTCAGTAAATTGGATTTCTCAGTGATTATTTATTGGTCAGATTGCCTGTAGTCAGTCCAGTGAAGGACACAGATATTGGATAGATAATTGGATCGGAACCAGTTTATTAAGGTATCTTGAGACCCAATTCAGACCTTTTGTGGAGCAGTTAAGGCGGAGACAGGCACAATTGCAGCACCAGAGTCTATAGTGTGACCTAAAACCTAAAGAAGAGAATCTGACACTTGATTTTGATTATTCTAAACTGAAAATTATTCTTTCAATTCAAAAGATGACCTTTACCCTGATTTTTGTCATTCTTACTGAGGGGGTTGTTATCCCCCTGTCTCTGGCCTAAGCCGCCCAGTGATTTCTAATTGGTCGGAAGTAGAAGATCTAACGAAGAGATTAAATCAGATTAAACTCGTACTAACCCCATAAACGGACCAGGAAACTCCCAACCGGACCTCCCTTGTGTTTAACCCTTGGTGACCGAATAGCATCCGAAAGTGCTATTGTTACTAGCATTTCGGGCTCACCCAAAGACCGGAATTCTCTGTACTACTAACACCTTTAATTTAGTTAATTTAAACTGTCCAGTGGTTTTGTTTATTAGTAACTTATTGTCCTTGGTAAGGAGGACGGACAAAGAGTCATAACCTAACAGCACGAACACAAGCATATAGGGACCGCACGATAGAGTTTAGTAATAGGTTTGGTACTTAGTTAGTCAGTTAGAAAGGGAAGAACGAAGGAAATAGTGTAGCTGAGCTTAGAAGCATCAAAACCTTGTCCCTATTATTAATTAACATTTTGGGTAAACTAAAATACTGGCAACTCTGGTAAACTATATTTTGTTTGCGAATAGCATCTGAATTGCATTGTTTCTAATTTTTATACGGTACACTGTTAGTAGCTTGTCTTACTCTCTGTACGCATGATAGTAACTGTTATTAGTGCTCTTATCATCATTATTAATCCTATTACTGTCATTATTAAACTGTTGTGCCCTACTATTGGATCTTTCAACTAGGGCATATGGATCAGATCAAGTTCGGATTCAGAGCCCCAGTACAAGTAAGTGTCTAAATTGAACCCTTGGTCCCTACAAAGACATCGCCATCATCATTTGCGAATCTTGATTTGACAATCAGGATCATCAATCAGTGTTCTTTGATACAGACCTGATTCATCGATCCCGAAGCAGCAAGTGTCGACCCCGTTTGCTATTGATATCCATCTGACCCCCCTATCTTCATCAAACGAACTCATCCAGGTACTGCAAATCTTCAGTTTTGGACAAATCACCTTCTGAGGATCCTGTGCCTAAGTTTATCTTCACCGATAAACGCGTCGACCTTCCGTGTACTCGAAGTGGTTGATACCCAGAGTCAGTCGTGATAGACTGTTACAGAGCAAAAGATTTAGTTATTCGAAGATTGGATCCCCAATCCTACCCACTTCATTACACGGTAAAGACAGTTTTTGGAGCCCCCAGTGAGGATCATCCTACGAAGACAACCCTGTCAGAAACCCCGCCAGTGAGGAAACATCACGACCCTACAATTTTATCATTAAGATCAAGCGAGGATCAGTTCTAACCCTGTCAAGAAACCAGCTGAAACCTTACCGATCAATTCAAGAAGAAGGTATGGATCAATTCAATCCCGCCGACGATGATGTAAATGGACCCCCGAATATGGGACCCCAACATGGACCACCTGGACCCCCAGGTGGAGCACCTCCCCCTTCAATCCACAGATGCCCCAATTTGTGTTTCCCCAAGTACCTATGCTGCCAAATGGGAATATTGAAGATCTGCTAGGCCAACTCCGCGATAGTATCCAAAATCAGGCCATAGCCGCCTCCTACCGAGATATGCCTACCTATTCCGGAAAGGACCATGAAAACTTTGATGATCACCTCGTAAATTACGAGAGATTCAGTCAGAGACTCAACTTGGACGATTATCAAAAAGTCATGAACATCTCATCCACCCTCAGAGGCAGAGCTGCGGAGATATTCAAATGCATGCCCAGAGGCGCCATGCAACAGAATGACTGGGAAGCTTCCGTCCGATCCCTTAAAGAGTATATGATTCCTCCTATGACAGATATGCATGCCACGGCTAAGCTGTTCAGTATTAGGCAAATGTCACACGAATCTGTCGCGGATTTCTCTCTCCAACTGCAGAAATATGCCCGAATTGCCTGGGAAGATAGAGGAGATCCTGATATGCTAGAAGATATCAAACTGAAAGCTTTACTCATAGGATTACGGAACGAATTCAAACCGCATGTTCCAATGGACACTGCAGATTACTCTCTTGCCTTCAAGAAAGCTCGAGAAGCGGAAGGTGTTTACCCAGGAGAGGGAACTCCTGCCTTTTTGGAAGTAGACCCTGAATTCCAAATGCTAACCTTACAGGTCCCGCCATCCTGAATACCATCAACTCCCTGGTCCAGAGCACAGCCGTGCTCGCCAATGAACTAAAAGGAATCAAAATTTCCTCCCCTGAACAGTCAAAATCTGTCTCTCCTCCCAAAAGAGGAAACGATAAGATCCCGTTCCCTACTGATTTCCGATGTTTCAACTGTGGAAGAGCTGGACATTCAAAGCGCGAATGCCGATCACCTGGAGGTGGAGCCTACCGACCCAGAAATGACTACCCAGGCCCTCCGCGCAACAATTGCAACAACAACAACAACGGCAATAATGGAAATCCCAATAACTACAGACCTAGCAATGGACAGCCCAGGTATCCTCAGAATGGAAATGGAATGAATCGGAACTATAATGACCGATATCCACCCCGAAACGGACCCTCGGGACAGCATCAACAATACCCTCAGCCCAGACCTCAGTGGAGCAGAAATGACGGTCGAAATGCTGCCGAAGCTGTTCACGCTCCCTATGGATCCAGATTTGCTGATGTGGGTCAACAGAGGAATGCCCCATCCATGATCCAAGTTATTGGAGCCGAACCGGAGAGGAAGACTGCCTATTTTCTTCCTGAAAATCCCAGTTTGCCTACTCAGATCCTACAATTGGAACAAGAAATCAAGGATCTGGGGGGCCAGTATTTCTCTATCCCTCCCTATGTTAAGGTTGAACAGCTGAAAGAGAAATCCACTTATACTCTGAATGCAGAGAAGGATTCCGCGGATCCAGAAACCGAGCGACTGGACCGTGAATTGTACTCCCTACCTATGTATCAGAAGCCGATGTCTGTCATCTACCCCTGAACTCATAGGTTGGAAGAACCTCAAACCATAGAGTATGGCTACCCTTCCCATGTGAAACAGAGACATTCACAGGATTCATCCTCCATCTCCTCTCCCACTGAGGGGAACCCAGAGAAGGAAAACTTCCCAGAACAACCAACCAATGAGACAATCCGAATGGCCCGATTACCGACGAAAAGATTCCCCGGACCTTATGATGAAGAACAGTCAAGGAACCAAACACGAGGACGGTCATTGGGACGCTGACGAGGACTGCGAAGAAGCCCACGATGTCACGATTTTACTCAAGCATATCCTGCCCCCAGAATTCAATCAGTCCCACCCTCTGACGCCTTGGCCATTGGACTGGGAGAAGCAGTGCGGGAATTTAGGATACAACTAGGTCTGTCTCCAACCACCCAGATTGGACCTATTCTCAGTCACCAGGATAATGGAGTTATCTCTCTATATCCCAATCCAGTCCCTACAGGTCCAAAGCCCAACCCCCAAATTGACATGCCTACAGTGATGCAAAGTGCTCGAAAAGTTCTTGCGCATGGAAGTATGGCGATGGACCTGCTGCATGCACCACTTGTCCCTGTAACTAAAACAATGGATCAAGGAGAAACAAAGGAACAGAATCAGAAACAACAAGACCATGATCTCGTACCTATCCGATCAAAGCTGGAATATCAAGCCAAACTTGCTCCCGTTGATATGGGCCCGGTAATGAAATTTGCCAGAAGGGTCTTGGATCGATTTGGAGAAATGCTCACAGAAGAAGAAATGCTTCGAGCTCTAGATCCCAGTATTTTCATGACCCAAGACGGAACTTCCTCTCCTCCCCAACTGGAATACCAAATCACTGATCTCATCAGACACCCAGAGAAAAGTAACTTTAAACCCATTGATCAAGACGCCATTTACGAAGTCAGCAGACGGATACTGAAGAGATTGGGAAGATCTGTTTCCGATGAGGAATTCTACTGTTGCCTTGATAGTGACATATTGGAAGCTCCCGAAGAATCCCCGCATGCTGGACGACTTGATTTATGGGTGGAAAACCTATTGGATCCCCTTGACCTTAGGTCTAAGTGAAGACAATAAAGAAAACATTGATCCCTCATTCCGGGATAATGTAATTGGACTATTCCAAGGAAAACTAATCCAGAATGACCTAATGGATAGCCCAACAGATACATCCAGTTCAGATATGTCCGAAGATTCAGGCGAGGAATTGGACACTGCCACAAAGAAGCTCCGAACTCGAGAGGTCCGTGAGAATCTCAATACAGTTGAGCCCACTGCCATAAAGACTAGAAAGAAAAGGAAGAGTAAAAAGAAAAGGAAGAAGGTCATCAAGAAGATAAAGAAGGCAATTGGGGAAATCCATATCCCCGAATCTGATCTCTGTCCCCAAGACATCAAGTTTCTCCGTAGACTCTTGAAGGATGTCCGCAGTAAGGAAAGAAAGCGTGCCCAAAAGGAAGAGCGTCGTATTTGCCAGATGAAAAGGGAAAGAGAACGATGTTGGGAATCATATCAGCAATTTCTGCTCGCTCGAGCCCGAATGGAAGCTCTTCATCCCGTCAGAAGAACGACCGATTCTCCTGTAGTACCTAAACGCAGAACCCCTCCCCAACCCGCAAGAGTAATTCTAGATCAAGCTCTGTCCCCACAACAGTGCGATTACCAAAGGAAGAGAAAGATCTACCCGTCCTCAGGGAAGAACATAAAGAACCTCCTGAACCGAAACCACTTAATAAGACGAAAGGTTCAACTTCACTACCTTTCCCCATCCTGATGATGTGGATTATATTTGGATTGATGATTGCTATGATAGTTCCCTGCATTCAGGTTCAAGATTCTGATGATTACTTCACCCAAAAGGCTAAGGCCATGAACACCATGGTATCAACGAACTGGGGATAGGCATTATCACCCAAGGGATTGATGGCTACCTATACTAAGACTGAATATGTCCCAATTTTCATTCATATGAAGATGCCTAAACCTCCTCATGTCAGGAAAATGCAGGCGTGGTTATCCTTTTGTTCCCTATGTGGAGGAGATTTTGCCACAATCCCCGAAAATTTGCAAGGACAATGCAAGAAATGTGACACTCCTCGGGATCAAAATATGCATGACTGTCCTCATGAACCTCACCTCAATGGATTAACCCGGAATGTGACCGAAGAATACCACGAGATGTATGGTGGAATTCTGAACACAAGATATTACTCCTCAAACATGAAGATCATATGTGACAAAAGTCCCATTCTTTGTAACACCTCCACCCCTAAGTATGAGTCCTACAATGAATCCCTCTATGCTGATCATGGATACCAGCATGTACAGTCCAAATTTCCGCTCAATGGCAACACCACAGGTCTCTAACAGAGCGTCCCTATCTCCTGCAGATTTTCGTGCTTGCAAAGAAATGCTGAGTACCATTGAACAAAGAAAGGATGAATCAGTAAACCAGTTCTATGAACGATTGCTCGCATTTGCCGGGGAGGTATATCCTGAACGACTAAATGCAAGGTCCGTTGATGCCTATCTTAGCTTGCTCTTCATCGCTGGACTAAGAAACGAAGTGCGTGATAGGACTGAAATGTATCCTGATAAGGCCAAGAGCCTGTATGACCTATACCAGTCTGTATTGGTGGGAGAAAGGTACTTACCGAAGGAAAATCGACGTATTCCATCCCCTGACCATTTCTCTCAGCCCACAGTTGACCAACCTCGCGTCCCAAGGACAACCCCTTCTAAGGACCAGACAGGTCATAGACGCCGCGATTCTGAATATAAAATCACGGTCCCACCTGGATTCGGAGGAGGATACTCACATGCCCCTTCCCCATGAAGACTCCAGATATCTTTCCAGGGATCCGCCAACATCACAATATTACACGGACAGACGATCAGCGGACTCCCGACCAACCCCACAAGCTCGAGAACGGATTCGGAATCGGCCCGGAGCTCCTTGGTCACAGGAGCCAGAAGAACCTGCCTCCCCAGAATACTAGTACTAACGATTGTAAATATGTTTGAATGGGTGGGGAGAACTCAATGCAAGCTCTCTCCCCGAGAATGACAATTGAGGATGTAAATCTGTATACTTAACGTGCAATATGAGAAATACATATTCTGAACAGTTTAATTACTACAATAAATACTGTTTATAAACTTTAAAACTAAAAATTCTCAAATTAATCTCAAAATAATATACTTAAACAAACAAATTGTCTATGCATAAGTCCTCAACGTCATTCCCCTTGTTATAACAAAGAAAATCACATAAAAAGGAATATAATTAAGAAAAAGCAATATAAAAATATGAATAAACTGTTAAAGTGTTAATGATTTCGTGTAAAACAAAATTCCGAAGGTATAGCGAAGTTTCTAAACATGAATTGTAATAAAGATATGGATAACTATTTGCATGTGCATGAATACTTGTATAATTGTATGAATTAAGGAATGTAAGCCAGAGTTGCCAGGGGAGAAAAGCTCCCTCCGTTTCACACTTATTGTATGTTGCATGTTTTTGATATGCCCATTATTGTGTACAAAGTTATGTAAAAAGGTAATGTTGATTATGTACTATACTTAATTCTTGTGGCCCACTGAAAAGGGAATGCTTGATATCTTTTGAGGTTTATTTAGCTATCATCAACGTAATATTTATATACCGGTTGATACCGTCCTGGAACTCTGATATAGCTAATCTCATATTTGCAGCACAGCTCCAGATAGAAAGGTTGTGATCCTTAATTGAGTGAAATTAACAGGGTTGACATCCCTCAAGCAAATTCAGTAGGGCTGATGCCCCTAATCTTGCCTTCACACAAACACGCTAAAAAGTCTTTTTACAAGAACATGAAAAATAACCCAAAATTCATTATTTTAGAATGAATCAACTCCAGCTCCACTAGAGCGCGTTAGACGAACTTCGGAAGTTGTCAATCTTCCAGCTTCCGTATGCTCCAGAGAATCTTGGAAACTTCCTCTGGTTTCGCAGTGACGCCGGAGAGCATAAAGTTCTCTCAAATTTTGCGTCCCATCCAGCCAAAGATGCCGACGGTCGACCCATAATGATCAGGCATCTCAAGAAGGAGCGCAAAACCGCCGAGCATGCCTTTTTCGCCACTATGGCCGATCTCACCGGCGCCTTTAAGGTGTCGAAAGATATTCAGAAGGCCGAGAAACCGGCCAATGTCAAGAGCATACATGGGCAATGGACTTGGCTCTAGCCTGCACAGCCTTCGAGCTCACTGCGCGAGGGGGGTCAAATTTCTAAATTTTCACGACATGTGTGGACTGTGGTTTTTACAAAGTTCTGTTTTTGTCCCTTTGTCGGAAAGATTTGCGAACTTACGCAATCCTTTAAGGTGGCGCTTGCATTATCGGGATTATAAATATAGAATTTAGACCGATAACTCAATTTTAAAGAAATCCCAAATAAACGTACTTTGGTTGGCAGGGCATCTTCTGACAAAATTTCGGCAATGGAGACCACGTGCTTGGCTAGCTACCAGTATGGCTTAGAATTTCGAAATTTTATTAAAGCTGCAAACGACAACGTCGAATGAACTAAGTGAAACAGCATAAAAAGCCTACAACGATGTGCATATCTCTCTTGTACGTGGTTGCAATCAAACGTTACAGGCGATTGAATATATGACAAAGTTACGTTTACCATTCCCAACGCGAATGCTAATGTAAAAACCAATCGTCCGGAAATGAATTCTACAGTGCTTTTCACATTGCTTTTGTTTGGATTTGTTTATTATTTTATCAATTACGCTGTGCGACTTATTAAACCATAATATTTGCGAAAAACTGAAGTGATTAGTGCGAAATTTTTCATTTTGATTTTCTCATAAATGCTGGGACCAAACTCGCTCAAATATTGCATGCAAGTTTATTTGACGGGTACGCAGGGGCAATGTTTTTAGTTTTTGTTTACATTGTATATTCCGTGAGATACTGACTTTCAAAGTTTTCGAATATTCATAAAATACTCAAAACTGCATAAATCGAATAACTGAAAAGCTTGCCCCTGCGTTATGTTCATTTACGCATTTGTGCCAAATTTGAGCTAATTTCATTCAGCCGTTAATGAGCGACAGCGTTTTGAAAATTTCAGCTTATCCCTCTTGTGTAAGTCGCAAGCCAAGCACTGGATTATTCAAATTCTAAATATTGTTAGCATTTAGCAACAGCTACCTATGCTGAAAGTTTGAAATAGATTCGTTAGAAAATAAACTCAGGAGAACCGTTCCCGGTAATGCAAGCGCCACCTTAAGATTTTGATGAATCTCTCACAAAATGCGGAAATTTTCATTCTCTGGTTTTACTAAATAGCTAGGGAATTTTATGAATGTAGCTATATTTCATTCGGTTTTGGTGCAAAATTTTCAAAGGAATGTAATGGTCAACGCGAGAGCGAAGCGTTTAAAATAAATGTAATGGAAATTTCGCCAAGAGCGAAGCCGACCAATAAATTTTCAGACCATTTTGTTGCGGGAGATAAAATTTATGGGGTAAAAATTGGGTGCATGGTTTAAAACTTTAATGCACTTTGTTGCGCGGGGGTACGAAAAAATTTTGTTGCGCGGGATAAAAATTTAGTTGCGCGGGAAAAAATGTTAATGCACTCTGTTGCGCGGGGGTAAAAATTTTGTTGCGCGGGGAAAAAATTTGGTTGCGCGGTAAAAAATGTTAATGCACTCTGTTGCGTGAGGGTAAACATTTTGTTGTGCGGGACAAAACCTTCATGTGCTTTGCTGCGCGGGGGTAAAAATTTGCTGCGCGGGACAAAATATTGAGGCACTTTCCTGCTCGGGGTAAAAATTTTACTGCGCGGGGGTAAAATTTGCCGCGAGAGTTAGAACTTTCGTTGTACGGGATAGTTCTAACGTGCTTTGTTGCGCGGGGGTAAAAAGTTTGCTGCGCGGGGCCGGCGATAAAGATTTTTTGCGCGGGACAAAAGTTTGATGCGCTTTGTTGCGCGGGGGTAAAAAATTTGTTGCGCGGGGTAAAATCTTGAGACGCTTTCCTGCGCGGGGTAAAAATTTTACTGCGCGGGGGTAAAATTTTTGCTGCGCACTGCGCGGGGGTAAATTTTTCCTAGCCTGCACATGTGCAGGAGTTGTGCAGGCATTGCCCATGCGTGGTCAAGAGGATAGGCAGGGAGGAGATTCAACTGAGTCGCCTCCTGCCCTACCCACACTCCCATCAGCCTTTCAAAGCCTTGGTAATGGCCAGTGTTTTGTTGTCGAAATTCAGCATTCCTTATTTTAAGGATAAGCTTATGGCCACTGATAATCGAAGGCTAATGGAAGACACCCACGATCATTTCTGGGGCGTCGGGGAAGAATT
Source organism: Trissonchulus latispiculum (assembly GCA_030248195.1). Lineage (NCBI taxonomy): Eukaryota > Metazoa > Nematoda > Enoplea > Enoplida > Ironidae > Trissonchulus > Trissonchulus latispiculum. The sequence goes on along the minus strand of JASAND010010747.1, from coordinate 72,110 downwards.
ATTCGACCTCAGGTGTGAAGAGTTTAGCTCTTCCAAAGAGCAAGCTGATCAGCGTGTTATCCAGACGGTCAGTGATAAACAGGCCGCCAATATCATAGGCCAGACCCTAGAATTCTATAGGGTCTATCTCAAAGATCCCGAGGGCCTCTATCCTGCTAACCCTCGTGTGGTTATAATCGGAGGTTGCACACTCCGCAGCAATCAGATCATTGACATTGTAAAGGAGATGAGCGGTTGTAATGACCCGCTTCTCCTTCCGATCCATCTGGCCACTCCTGCGCGATGCCTCCGTGAGGTCAACGCGATTAGATCTCCCATCCTAGCGAAAATTTTCGTTATTCCGGAGATTAGTATTGTGCGAGAGATCAAAAAGGATCTGGACGTTTGAGCTGTCTATCAGGCAGAGGCCAACAAGGTCTCCGAGGTTCTTTCCCAGACCTCACCTTCAGCTTATCAGGAGCCGTTCCCGATGGTTCGAGCCCTGCCTACGCTCGTATATGTCCCGGTCGCTGAAGATCCCACCAAAATCATGAAGGATCATCCAGGCTGGGCAGCCTTAACCTGGGGTTGTTACACCCTTCGCTCAGACGGAACACATTTCCGTCCACAAGACCCCGTCGCCATCCCCAACGGGCAAACCTATGTGCTGTGCTCCAAGAACTATGCGCGAGTCCGCGAGGCACTCATGGTGCTCGACGTGAAAAGGCAGAATTGCACTGCCTACCGGGAAAAGAGGCCGCACAAGGATTGCCCTATTTTCCGACCGCGGCACCCATCACCCCCCTCATCAAGCTCCTCCTCCTCCCCCCGCTGTGCACCCCGAGGTGCACCCTCTGAGTCCAATTCCTCAAAGCTGAGAAGTTATTCTCCTCGCCGCCATGATAACCGACAGTGGCGCGGCAAACCCTACCAGCGGCCCCGTCAAATGCCTGCTGCTCCAGTCAAACGCCACCATCACGTCCTGATCAGAAAGGGGATTCTCCCCCAGTCCCTAACCTTATGGTCCTGTCTCTCGGGCCCCCTGAGCGACGGAACGACCGAAGTAATCCTCCCCCCTGTAAAAGGTGTCAGCCAGGACTGAGGCTGTGACTGTCTTAAATGTTTGTATATATATATATATATATATATATATATATATATATATATGGCTTATTCATAGGTGTAGAGTTATTAGTTAATTAATTTTGTGTTTTGGTCCCCACATAGCCTAATTTTTAAACACTGTCCCCACATAGACTAGAAGGAAATCCCCACATAGAAAAAAATGTCCCCACATAGACTAGTTTTATATCACTAAAGTCCCCATATAACCGTAAAAAAGCTTATATATATATATATATATATATATATATATATATATATATATATATATATATATATATATATATATATATATATATATATATATATATATATATATATATATATATATATATATATATATATATATATATATATATATATGTTATTGCATGAATGTTGAATGTTACATGTTTTACTATGTGTTATATACCCATGTAACATACATTTTTCTTACATACTTATTCTATTAATCAGAGTTTTATAAAATTCCAGATAGAGAATGTCATCGGAAATTGGGATTGTCATTCCCATAGAATATGGAAACCTTGTATAATTTGGGGTTGTTATCCCCATCTACAGCTGTTTAGAATGAGTTGGTTACCTCATTCATTTTATCACCAGTCATACTACTCCTGTTACTAAACTCTATGGATTGTTATCCAAATGAGGATAATGCACTCAGATTGTTACTCTGAACGCATACACGGCACCCAGAATAAATGTACCATCTTAGCATGCTGATTTAACTATATAAATTTCAGAGAAACATCACCAGCCGCAGATGGACAACGATCATACAACGAGCGTCAGTCCCAGGTCATATTCTCCACTGACGCCGACTTCTCAAAACCCCTCATCTAGAAATCCCATGATTATCCCGGGAACCTGTGTCCCTACCCCCGTTTTGGTTGGTCAACCAATTAGGCATAGAGCCCCTGTGCCGAGTCCCATTGTCCCTTTCCAGGGATTCCGGTCCTTAACTGTGGCCCCCCGTCAAATCAAAGAGGATATCTGCCTACAGTGCGGTGTCCCTTTTGCTGGACCCGGAGACAAACGGGCTAGCACAAACTGCCCAGTTAAAGTTACCCATCGTTTGGGAACTTACACTGCAACCCCTGATTTAAATCAGCACCCTCACCACCTACCGGAAACCTGCGGGTCCCTCCATCTCCTGGCCATGATGCCAGACAAGGAGGAATACTCTCCTTCCTTGATGTACCCTGGGCTCAACGTGAAGTCAGATGTCGCCGGGATACAACTCCGACGATCCAAAATCCAATTCGAAAACTCCCTCCGCCCCTTCCCTGGTGTAGAGATTTGAACTAAACGATCTCTGAACAAACGAAATTTAAATCACAGAAATAGACTTGTAGAAAGTACGCTCTGAGAGCGTGACCCCCGACAAGCGAATTTCCGGAGAAGGATTAAAAGATTGCAACGATTCGACAGAGTGTGTGCAGGCCAGATTCAACTCGCTCCAAATTACCCTGACCAACTACGAAACTAAAAGGCGAAAACTAAAAAGTGACGCAAGTTTACTTTTAAATCGTACAAAAGTTATCGAAGAAAATAACAGCACCGTATAAATTTACAGTAATGCACAGGCACCAGACTACAATTTCAAAGAAAAGAATATAAAAGAACAAACCCGACTGTAAATCCTAGAGACAGATGGCACAAAGGATCCCGCCCAAAATCCGAAGTAAATGAGGCGCACACTAACTGAAAAGGCGCCTAATCGCAAAAAGAGGCGGAGCGTAAAGCGATTACAAAGGAGACGCCCGACCAACCTCAACAAAAGATTAACCCCAACTGCCTGTGCGCGCTCAATTTTGAATGATGATGACAATTAGCTAGTCCGACCGTGGGCCTATACACAGAAGTAATAATTTGAAAATAATTTAGTTTGACCGTTCATGAATTTAGCCTTACATTTAGAAATTCAAATGAAAATAACAAAATATGAATTTATCGTGAAGTTAGCCGTACACTTTTGTAATTTCAGATGAAAATGACGCTTAAACTGACCGAAATAATTCACACTGGTATGACTCCCCATGACCAAATTCAGGCCGCCTTCAGGACTTTCCTAAAAATGGTCAACAAAGAATCAATGACCGTGGCGGACATCGCCCTTTTCATCAATTGCCTTGAGGAGTTGAGACAGGAAATGATACAATTGATAAACAATTCACAACTCCAGGTCACGGTTCCCCTCTTCCCCCCTTCGCCTTATGGCCCGGAGCCACCCTACCCTACGTTTGCCACAGCCAACAATCATTTCTCTGAGGAACGGCCTTCCTCCCCCCCAGTCGGAAATCTCAGCCTTTTCTGTCGGGGAGGATAGGAACAATGAAGAAAGGAATTCCTCGGAACCTGCAGAGGATGCGATTGAAGGCAGATCTTCGCCGGACGGACAACCCGAGGGAGAAGAATTCGTCCTGCCTTCCCACCCATACTACAGCAACCCCCGAATCCCCGCTAACGTTGAAGTCATCGTCCCGCCAAACGCCCCTGAATGGATGAGGGAGTACGCCACCAATCTCCCCCCTCCTCCCCCGGAAGAAACACAAGAGGATTCATCCGACGACTCGCTTCTGCTTCGACTCGAGGCCGCCCTCGGCCTCAACCAGAACAGAGCCGCCTCTGATGATCAGGATCCGGATCTGGACCCCCTCCCTCCGTTAGACATCAAGGTTCCTCTCCTACCAGAGGAATGGCGGGACAATGTACCCGCTTATATCCAGAGGGAATTAAAGGCCCTTGACAGCTGTCTCGACACAGGTATTATATCGAGTATTGGAGACAAATTGGCGAACTCAAGTCAATCGCCCATGAAAAGGCCCGCACTATTCGAGAATCCGCTGATGAGTCCCGTCAGCGTGAACTTGAATCCCCTCTTCCGGAAGAAGATATGGAGGATTATCTGCAGGAGATCCTCACGTATGCCCCGTATGGTCAGTAAAGTCCCCCAGTATGACTGGCTGATTTTGTATAAAGTGTGAGAAAAAGTATAAAAAAGTTTAAAAAGAAAAATATTTAGAAAGATGCAAAAAATATTTAATCGTAAAAGCCAAAAATATTACGTAGGGATCATTCTATGTTTGTATCTGTTTATTTGTATCCAGGTTGTATTGTGACTGTTTTGTAAATATTACATATAGAAAGTTTCTTTTGTACATTTTGGAGATATCAGAAAATTACTACAAAAATATGGTTTTATGATTATTGATTGGTTTTATGATTATTGATTGAACTGATTGATTAGTACTGTATAGTTTAGTTATATGTATATTTTACTGAATGTATGGGCAATTGTAATTGTTATATTATATTAATTGTTAATGGGTGAACGGAAAGAATCTGGCAAAAGAGAAATATAAAACATGAAACAGCGTTTGTGATTTAATAATTAGAAAACCTACCAAAAAATAACTATTTATTATTATTTAATGATGGCTATTATTGTAGTGTATTTACTCTATATATTATACTTAATCGCTATCCTGTAATTGTTGTATAGTTATCATTGTTTACGTAGGTTCACTAAACGGTTATTAGCTAAGAAGTTTTGCACTGTGTATAGGTTTAGTGAATATGTATATTTGGGTATTATTAGCTAGTTTTTATCATATTAATGTAGTTTTCTTCCATTCTTAACATGTACACTTATTAATTGCTTGTGACAAGTTTTGAGAAACTGATCTTCGCTTATCCAAACGGTTTAGTTATATTCGTTCTAAAAGATAGAAACAGTTCTCTAAGAAGTTTTGAATTCATGGGAATTAGTAGAATTGACGAAGGAAGTATCTGTTTAGCTAATTTGTGTTTTTGTGTGTGTTCATATAATGTAATGTGTAATGTTACCAGTTACTAATCGAGAGTAGAGTTGATGGGTAATATAGAGAGAAAAAGAAGACAGTTTAGAATATGCGAAGAATTGATTAACGAAATGATATTTCAAGTTATCTATTTTCGAATTTGAGTCGTGAAAAGCATTAGTTTTCTGTGATGTTAAGTTCTGGATGTTCAAAAGATGAGTTAGTAGTAGAACTGCGTGTGATTATTATAGCTATTGGAATTATGATAATTATTGAATAATTATGTGCAAAGTAATGTCAGTATGAATAAGTGAAACGGAAGTCATTAAAGATGTAGCTGGTATTTTGTCTAGAACCTTCAAAGGGACAAGGAAATCTCGTAAAGATAGTAAACGATCGGGTTGTTACCCCGATCCTAATTTATCTGGTTGTTACCCAGATATTAAGAGAAGTCGGGTTGTTACTCCGATCAACGTGAATTGCATGGAACTGTACAGTGTCTAGAGAATGAAGTAGAAGTGACGGTGGTTGTGGAACTGACCCATAGAAGGTCGACCCCACCTGAAAAGAACTGTATAGATATTAATTATTAGAGGTTATAAATAAAGAAGCTAATAAGTAAGTAAGAAGTAATTGTTAGTAATTGATCGTAGTTTATGAGTTAGATAAGATTAGTAGTTTGGAACGCAATGTACGCAGTAATTCTTATCATAATCTTTATCCGTCCTTCTTGCAACAGAAGTCAGTAATTCTTGATTGTGTATGAGAAATGAAATGTATATACAAGATGAATTGAGCAACGTTTTTATTGGGTCGAAGGTTTTTATTTGTGGAACAATTTGGTCCTTCCCCTTAGTTAAAAACCTAACCATTTTATTTGTGGAGGTTGTAATGGAATTAATAAAATAAGACTCTGAAAATAACCAAAATTGGTCTAAAAGTAGTCCGAGTTAATCAATCTGCAAGGAAGAATTCTTATGCCATGGATCTGTGAAGAAGAGCGAAGATCATCGACGTGGAATGCATTTATTAAATAATGTCCAAGCAGTGAATGTATAGATTATTTTATGTTTGTCTAGTCAAGAGTTGCCAGTATTCAAAAAAATCAAGAAATTCATAAATAGGGTCCAAGGTTTATACTCAATTAGGGCATAAATCCTAGCCTTAATTATGATTTTAAGCTTAATTAAGTTCTACTAACGTGTGGCTTATTAACAATACTAATCCAGTAATTGTAATAAAAGGGGCATTTCGGTCTTAATCCCTTTAGTAAGTGGAGTTGTTACTGCTACACGAAGATAAAAATCGACATCTAAACTAAACTTACATGAATTAGTGAGTGTCGTCCATAATCTGAGTCAAGTACAACCTTCTCCGTAAAGTAGTACAATCACTAGTGTTCGCTTACTAGTTAGCAGGAAGTCATAAACCCAAAACATGAGGTTTATGCGCTTAATTAAGCCGAAATTTAGTCGTAAAATTGTCTATAAAATGGAAAATTGCACCTAAAACAACAAATATTGGAAGATGGTTCAATATTAGGCACGGGATAGCTAAATACGTAGTGAGGTAGGGTTAATTAGCAATAATATGTAATATTTAGTTAATATTTGTTAAATTGTACAATTTTGGTCGAAACATGACTTGAGCCTATATGAAAGAGACTTTGATACCGATTCCAAAAATCCAAACCCGACTTTTCAACTCCTAAAAATGAGAAAGTTATAAGCGAAAATGTTTTATAAGATTACTTTTTTTGTCGTAATCTTATCACTCCAAAAAGGAGTGTACTAAAATTGGTTTTCTTTGCCTAAAAGTTAAGGCAAACCTTTTTCCTTTTTTATTGTCTGGGAGGTTGTCTACCTCCCAGACTACACCTCAGTCAGGTGTCGTTTTCCTTTCCTCTTTCTCTGCTGGGCCTCTTTCTTCCAAGGCCTAGCAGTTGTCCTCACCTGAACTTTTGGCCGAGGATAAGGCCAACAAAGAAAGGGAAATAAAAATAGTAGTATTAGCCCAAGTCATTGGACTTAGAGGGGGCTTATCTCCTTTAATAATAATAAGAATATTAATGTAAGTAGCTAAGTATAAGTAGATAGGTACGTAGATTACTGTGATATAATTTTTTAAGTCATAGAAAATTATGCATCTTGTGTAATAATTCAATAAAGTTGTGAAATTTCACGAAGTTTTGGAAGATGGTTCAATATTAGGCACGAAATAGCTAAATACGTAGTTAGGTAGGGTTAATTAGAAATAATATGTAATATTTAGTTAATATTTAGTTAAATTTCACAATTTTTGGTCGAAACATGACTTGGGCTTATATGAAAGAGAATTTGATCCCGATTCCAAAAATCCAAACCCGACTGTTCAACTCCCAAAAATGAGAAAGTTATAAGCGAAAATGTTTTATAAGATTACTTTTTATGTCTATAAGATTACGTTTTATGTTTATACCAAAAGGTGGCAAGCTTCTAGAAAGTTCTAGAACCTTCTAGAAGCTTTGCCTTAAAGACAAAGCAAAATTCCGCCCAACTTTCGCTAATGACCTGTCACCGAGCTGTCAGCAAAACTGTCAGCTCGGTCCCAAAATTTTTATCACAATCAGTGTTCGTTTGAGAGCAACCGACAGCGGTTGCTTCCCCCTCCCCTAATGCGCTCTCCAGTGCAGTTGACACTGCATGGGAGTTACAGCGCATTCCCCCGGTTAGGAGAAAATAGTAGTACTTTTCTGGCCTTCGGGCCAGAAAAGAAATTGAGACACACAAAGAACGCTTACCAACTAGGGCCAAATAGGTCTTCTATACCTGGCCAAGAATTGAGAAACAAAAGCCTAGGACTTAACGGCCATTTTGGCCATTTTTCTGCAATTTTAGGCCTTGGGCCATTTTTTTATTATATGACTATTAGGGCCTTCGGGTCATTTTTTATATACATTTTTAAGGCCAATGGGCCAATTTTTATGTGTACTTTTGGGCCAGCGAGCCCCTTTTTAATATATTGGGCCTGAGGCCAATTTTTTAGTTCTCTAGCATGTATGGGCCTTGAGCCACTTTTATTTTACTTTATTTAGTACTATTATTACTATTATTATTTTATTATTTCATAAAAGGGGCAGCTCATGTAAACCCCTCCTGATCGATGGAGGTCTTGAGAATTGCCCCTGTTTCTGTTTTTCTGTTTTTCTATCCGACACTCTCTGTATATCGAGGTTTGCTGACCTCCGCCTTTCATTATTCTGTTTTATTTCATTATTCTTTCATTTGCACTTTTGGTCAAGCCACGACCAACTTTTACCAATTTTTTAACAAGGCCCTTTTGGCCTAAATTCGGGGTTTTTAAAATAGAATACGGAATATTTGAGTGGGAACCCAACCCTTAAGTTTGAGCTAGAGGGTCCTTTTGCTACGACCCTAATTTTATTAAGCTAACTCATAGAAACATTTACCCCACAGCCGGCAACTAGGAGTTGCCGGCCATATGGTTTTAATCTCAGGCTTTGTTAAGCCTTAAAATCACTGTTTGTAATTGGTAATTGTTTGTTGTAGGTCGGTAACTAAAAATAATAGGTCATAAAAAACGCACGAACAAGTTTTAAAGCAAAATTCCAAAATAATCTCTTATTCTTTATAAGCAATTATTATTAACCATTTCATGGGGAATGACCGGCTTTCCCCAGTAGTTAAATTAACTGTTGTTAGTAGTCTTGTTTAGTAATAGTAGTTTTGTTTAGTAATAATTGCTAAGCAATCATTACTCACACGGCTTTCCACAGCTCAAAATTCTCAAAAAGTTACCAAATTTCTGCGCTATAAGTCGAGTTTTAGAATCCTAAAACTCGCAACAAAATTCTCGTTAAATTCCGTTAATTCAGTAGTTAATAATTACGTTTCAAGGGTGCGTTTAAAATAATAGCTAGGAGCGTAGATTACTTAGTAAAAAACTAAACTTAGGTTTTATTTAGATTGTCTTTAAATCATGTTTATCTTTAGGATTAATTAGATAAGTAACTACCTAAGAAATCGTGTGTCTGTGTGTGTATGTATGAGACTGTATGAATGACATTGTATATTGGTTCCTATGATTAATGCTTACCTATTTCGTAATCTAAATATTGTACAGAGGTTACGTAAGTGTTGTTTAGTCAGTGAGTGTGATTACCAAGTTCAGTATTAGTTGGCTTAAGATGTGTATAAATGCTGCAGTTTGTATGATATAACTTTAATCATACTTAGGCAAATGACCGTTCAGATGTTTAATGATTACCTGTATGCATGGCCTATGTGAAGTATCCAAAATTGTACTAGGATTCCTACAGTATGCAGGAAAAATAGTAATAAGTAATGTAGTTTCAGTTTACAAGCCTTGTACGCGTGTCTGGAAGTTGTGAATACATGGTTACGTAGGCAATCTAGGTTTAGGCTCAATTCGGTAAATATGCAAATGAGGTTATTGGGTCTGTCAATTTAAAACTGGCGAGAAAATGGACTCAAATAATTAGAACGTAAAATATTTTTAATGAGATTTCGTCGAGCAGCTTTGGAGGTACTGCGAAATTTAATTAGACTACACTTTTTGATAAATGCGTTCTAATCAGAATTAACAATAGTGAATAAGGGACTCAACAATATCTACTTAGAAACGTCAGCTGTTTGCATCCCATATCTACTACGCTTTCTTTTCTATTTAAAACATAAGTGGCTCTCAAACGGTTTTAAATAGAATTGTAGTGTGTTTCTAATTGCCTTGTGTTTATTATGTTAATTCTCAATAGGCGTAATAGCAGTCTTATTGTAGTGCGCATTCTAAGTCTTTGAAGAAAAGATATTCAGGAAGCCAACAATGGAAAGCTATATATATTTATATAGTATATATAATATATATTGATTTACAAAAATTAATGCAACTTTCCAAATTTTTATTTTAACTTAAGTTAAGATACGATTCTTGGTCTAAAGCGAGTCAATTCATCGTAGTTTTGGAAAAATTAGCAACTTGAAAACTTGACGTTTTGCGAAAATTAATGAGAGGTCGATCTTTCGAACACTAATATACACACACTAAACAGGATTATATACTCAGCTAAGCAAACATGACTGCTTAATTATGTGGCTGACATAAAGTAAAATAAGTAAGTAAACTTTGATGGCACTTGTCTCGTTTGGCACAAAATTTGTCGTTCAGGGGGTTCCCCCCACCCCCTAACACACCTATGTTCCCCAGTTTGCAATTTATATGCTGGCATAAAATGTAGCACACTGACTCACAGTGCGAAATCTCAGCAAAAGAGATTCTAATTAGAATTTGCTATGTTAAACAGAGTGCTTTGCCATTTCTTGCTAGAAATAGCACATCTTGCAAACTAGCCTGGCAAGTCTAATTAAAATCTGCAGTTGTCGAACAATGGCGCAGCGAAATCTTAATAGAATTTAAATTTCAATGTGCGCTATTTAATGAGAATTTTGGTAGCCTTCAAAGTCTATGTGCGAAATCTAAATAGATGCAGACTTTGTAAAGAAACCTAAACTAAAAACGCGTCCATTTTCTCGCCAGTTTTAAATTGACAGACCCATATGGCTATAGGATCTAGGGTCATAGGGATCCCGCATTGGGTTTTTAAGCAGACTGTACAAAGTGAAATCAAGCTGAAGTTCTAGTTTTGTGCTGTAGCTGCAATTTCTTGCACAAGAGTGCAAGAAATTTCCCGAAAACCAGTATTTCGTTTAAAATCAATTTCTAGTGTTCTGATTTTGCTGAAATCATTCATAATTCGTGATAACTCGCCTAAAATTCAAATTTTCACGACAATTTTGAATTTACAAGTTTATTTCAAGTTCAGAAAGCCATAATGTGAGTAATGGTTGCTGGGTTCGAATCCCGCACCTATAACTTGTACTAATGGGTTTTAACCCATTTGATTCAGGTGCGGAAGTTCAGACCAGTCTCCTGCCCGAATCTAACCCAGCTCGTCAGTAAATTGGATTTCTCAGTGATTATTTATTGGTCAGATTGCCTCAGATTATTTCCTTATTTAGATTGTCTTTAAATCATGTTTATCTTTAGGATTAATTAGATAAGTAACTACCTAAGAAATTGTGTGTCTGTGTGTGTATGTATGAGACTGTATGAATGACATTGTATATTGGTTCCTATGATTATATGTGCGTTGACTCGCGGAAACTCCTTCTGTTCGACGAAGGTTGTGAGCATCGCTGGAGTGATCAAGGTTCAGGTCACAAGCAAGAATGAGATATACTTGTGATTTGTATGAATCACAATCTAAGCCTAAGGAAATAGTGTAGCTGAGCTTAGAAGCGTCAAAACCTTGTCCCTATTATTAATTAACATTTTGGGTAAACTAAAATACTGGCAACTCTGGTAAACTATATTTTGTTTGCCTATAGCATCTGAATTGCATTGTTTCTAATTGTTTATACGGTACACTGTTAGTAGCTTGTCTTACTCTCTGTACGCATTATAATAACTGTTACTAGTGTTCTTATCATTATTATTAATCCTATTACTGTCGTTATTAAACTGTTGTGCCCTACTATTGGATCTTTCAACTAGGGCATACGGATCAGATCAAGTTCGGATTCAGAGCCCCAGTACAAGTATGTGTCTAAATTGAACCCTTGGTCCCTACAAAGACATCGCCATCATCATTTCGGAATCTTGATTTGACAATCAGGATCATCAATCAGTGTTCTTTGATACAGACCTGATTCATCGATCCCGAAGCAGCAAGTGTCGACCCCGCTTGCTATTGATATCCATCTGACCCCCCTATCTTCATCAAACGAACTCACGCCAAGACCCCATCCAGGTTGACTGCAAAGAATCTTCAGTTTTGGACAAATCACCTTCTGAGGATCCTGTGCCTAAGTTTATCTTCACCGATAAACGCGTCGACCTTCCGTGTACTCGAAGTGGTTGATACCCAGAGTCAGTCGTGATAGACTGTTACGGGGCAAAAGATTTAGTTATTCGAAGATTGGATCCCCAATCCTACCCACTTCATTACATATAGTATCACACCAACGCCTGCAGGGAGTAGGCTATAGTATTAAAGCGATTTAAAAAGAAATGGGGTCAGCAAAGCTAAAAAGTCACATAAAATGATGTCAGCACAATAAAATATAACTATGGAAAACTAAAAATAGCCAACATAAAAACGATTATAAACAGATAGGTTGAATTTTAACGCTTTAAAAAAACGGGTGACGAAAAGTTTGTCCACATTTGTCCACGTCTGTCCACGTGGACAAACCTTCTGTCCATGTCCACTGGACCCGCGGGTACCCGCGAGTACCCGCGTCCACCTTCCATCTCTGAGCTGCTCAGTGCACGCGTCTTAGCAGTATTGCCGACTGCGGAACATCGAAAGGTGGCGAGTGGTCACGAAGCCATTTATCCCAAAAAGGAGAAGGTTTTCACAAAGCATGGGTTCATCCCCGTACAGCCCGAAACGGCCCGAACTTGCGGTAATAGGGTATATTACTAGAAACGGTCCGCAAAATGGCGAAGGGACCGCAAAGTCAGAAGCAGCCAACAATTCAGCCACCGATTGTGGAACCCAAGCGTGTAAAAGCTGCGGACAAGTGCACACAAGAGTGCCTACACGGTTATCTGTAGGCAGGTCATACCTCTTCTCATCTGAAAAAGCTTGGTATGGATCTTGTGCGGAGGATTTCCTTTAAATACAGTGTCTCATTGACAAACTATTTTGGGAGATCAGTATCCACATAGCAATCCCACCCTTCAAGCTCAGCACCAGCCTTTTCCAAAACAGATCCCCACCCACCCAGAGAAAGAAAGATACCCCAAGTGAAGTTCACCCTCAAAATCAAGACACCCACACTGTGACACTCTGTGTCACTTTGTGCCACTCTGGGACACCGACGAAATTCCCATTCGCTGCATTTTTCACTTGTTAAGCTAGTGCCGTAACTACTAGCAAAAGAAAATTAGGTTTATCATTTCAGTTGCAATTCGAATAAATTTCAGAAATCAGTTACTGTTTGATTAGTTGAATAGAAAATAACATCTATTGCAATTATGTGCTGCGCTGTTGCGCACTTAACATCTGACAATTCAGTGAGTAATATCCCTCACCATGACCCTATGTTCCTACATCCTAATCTATGCGCTGTTTCTGTATCCTTAGCCAATCGTTCAGAAATAAGAAATAGGACTGCATGTACTGCTTCTCATTGTCCCACAAAAACCGTGTTTTGAAATTTTGACTTTAAAAATCCTCCAAAAATTTCGGCACAAAAACAATTGTCCCCTGAATGGCCTCCGTCTGTATGCAAAGTTGAGCTGAACCCTTGATACAGCGAAGAACGTTCTGACACAAAATCTTAACCTATAAACCTTCCTTTATTAAGTTTAGCGCACATATTGAGACTACTTATGAAGGGCTCTACAGAACGAAAAGAGGAATATTACGCTAACCGCACATGTGTTGTTTTGGTTGCCATGGGCACTGCAAAGAGTGTAACAATGAGCAAAATTGGAGATGGTTGAAAAATAAGTCAAAAAACGAAAGTTCTCACAGCACCAGCATTTTAGTTAAATCCTAAACTAGCAGAAACAAATAACTCAAATTAAAATATTTTCTGCTGATACCATCGCCTTTGGTGGGTGCTAAGAACAGTGCTCCCGGGAACTTCTCTGTTTTCTGTTTGGACGGTGTTCCCTATTCTGGCAAAAACCACCAATTACAGAAAACGGTTTGGTAGTTTCTCTCTATAGTATACATAGGTTAAGTAATGTAAAGTAATGACCTCTGGAGAGAACTCCAGTCTACAGAAGGTTATATGGTGCCGATGCTTACCTGCGAATTCTTAGCCCTAATCCAGGAGTGACAAATCAGATGTTTGTAGATTACATCTGTGGAAAGGGTCAGACCTTCTTCTGGCTTAACCAGAACACAGACTCTTACTACCTTCCCACCGCTGTGGTAAGTGCTGATTCACCTTTAAATTAACTTTACATTGTAGCATTAACAAGTCGCTCGTGAATTTGCTGTCTAGCTCAGAAATACGCAGTCAAAAACAAACATACGTAAAAATACACTATCAAAACTGTCAGCAGCTGCAATTTCAAGAGTGATCTAGATTAGATTCTTGAAACAATTCACTGTAATTTGGGCACCGAATTCTTTATTATTATTATTTCTTAGCGGCAATCGGAGAGTATCCATATGGGGAGCCTCCACCTCCAGGCCCAGCACACGTCTTTGCAAGGCTGAACACAAAGGGAAACCAGGAATAGGGCCATATGTAATGTAAACATCAAAAGGAAACTCGAAAATGACAGAAAAGGTCCGCCCAAAGGTCAAAATGTCAGTGAGCTGTCAGACTCCTGTCAGCTCACTGGAAAATCCAAAATTTTAACCAGTGTTTGCTTGAGGTCCGGCCGAGAGCGGTCGGTTCCCCCCCCCCAAATTTAAGTGTGTCTCCAGTTGTGCCAGTGATTTCGCCGGGAATAAAGGCACACTTCTCCCCTCTAGAACGCGAGTTAGGGATACCTCTGACCCACACAGGTCAGAGGAGATGATCTGAACACAGCAGTAAACACCACACGCTGACGGCCAATTGCGCGTATTATGCTCGGCCAGAATCACACACCAGGAACGCAATTTTAAGGATTTTCTAAGAGGCCCCTTTGGCCTAAAAATTCACTTTTCTTGGCCTTCGGGCCTTAAGTTAAATTAATTTTGTTTAACCAAGCCACGGCCTAATTGGCCTTTAAGGGGCTTTATGCCCAGATCTTTTGTGTATTTGTCCTTTTTTTCGGGGTTTTGTGAAGAATTCGGATTTTGAGTGGGGACCCTCCCCTGAGTTGAGTTAGGAGGTAGAGCTGGGGCCGGTTCCAATTTTCGAAACCGGTTCCGGTTCCGGTTCTAAGGTACCGGTTCCGGTTCCGGTTCTGGCTTCCGGTTCCCGGTTCCAAGTACAAAATTTGTAGTGATAATTTTCTTTGTTATTTAACATTTGTTGTAGGCCCCTATAGGGCTTATACAATCAAAATGAAGAAGCAATCGTATAAATCAATTGGATTAAGCATATCAAGCAACTGGACAACAGTTTTTCTTAATGTTTTGAATTAATTTTGATTTGTTACTGTAGAACATTTTTGGACATCTTGTAACCTACCATACCCAATATTGAAACTTTTAATATTTACTTTTGCCATAAGATACAAAATTGTTTCGCCAGTTGACTGTTCAATGGTACTGTGTATCAAAATGTTTATGATACCTGTATGGTATAACCCGAAATTATGGATTTAAAAAATGAACAAACAGCGCGGTATACCAAGAGCGCCTACCAACCCAAAGAAATCTTAAAAGCAGGAAAACATTTCAAAAAATTATTAGAATTGCTGAAAGCTTAATTTTAAATTTCTTTTAAAAACTACAGTCGCTTCCGAAGGATGTTTCCAGAAATTTTTTTATGTAGTTAAGATATTTGAAAGAAAGGAAATATTAAAATTTAATTTAGTGCTCTTTCACACAGACACACAGGTATTTAGTTCCTAACAACAGATTAGTTATGCCGACGTCTCTTCTATTTATGCACCTTCACTGTTTTACACCTTCTATTTATGCACCATGTGTTTATATGCGTTTGAACTAAAATGAATCTGATTGGCTAATCCCCCACCTTATGTCAAAATTACGTGTATAAGGTGACCCCCCCGAGATCTCGGGGGGGCTCAGCTTAACGTTGTTAAGCGTGTGTTTATACGCGTTTGAACTGAAATGCATTTGATTGGTTACTTAGCTATCGTAGCCCTCACCAGTGCATTTCAATAGCAGCAGCTAAGCAGCCAATCAAATGCATTTCAGTTCAAACGCATATAAACACACGCTTAACAACGTTAAGCTGAGCCCCCCCCCGAGATCTCGGGGGGGGTCACCTTATACACGTAATTTTGACATAAGGTGGGGGATTAGCCAATCAGATTCATTTTAGTTCAAACGCATATAAACGCATGGTTAACTGTGTTAACCGTGACCCCCCCCCCCCCGAGATTTCGGCCTTAATGTTCCGAGCATCTGACAGGCCAATTACACTAGGAAGAATCCCGTGTCATACTCTTCCTATCATCTACTCTTGCTACCATCAATATCAATACATTTTGGTCATTCTAGATTCAGTTTAGCTTGAGTCGAAATCCTGCAACAAATACAAAAATCTTCCGTATAAATATTAAAGCAATTAACTAAGTGAGAATAAACAAATATTCGCTCATCGAGCTATTCGTTAAGTATTCTTGAAATGTAAACAACTATTCGAATATTGGTATGTAACAATCGCCGATTTCGAATTATAAAATTCGCTAATGATTCTACATTCGTGCCAATGCAGTTCCAGCTTCAGCTTCAGAGACAAAAGACTCATGAATCAGAATCCAATGCTGCTGGCCCAAAATCCAACTATTCCAAATTTGACATTTTGGAAAAATTTTAGTTCAAGCTCAATTTTTAAGCCTGGAACCGGCCGGTTCCAAATTCTACCGGTTCCGGTTCCGGTTCCGGTTCTAAAAAGCCTTCCGGTTCGGTTCCGGTTCCGGTTCCGGTTCCGGTTCCAACCGGTTCTAGTGGAACCGGCCCCAGCTCTATTAGGAGGTCCCTTGGTTACGACCTCAAATTAGAACTGAGTTAAAGTTACGAATTAATCCTCCCCACAGCCGGCAATTAGGAATTGTCGGCCATATTCGTCAGGAAGGCGCTCAAAAATCAAGATTTCATGCTTAATTATAACTGTTTTATTTTAGCTTTAGGTCGGCTTATCTAAAATTATTAGGATTCAAAATCGGAATCGTTTTTAAACAACTAATTATTGAGCTGTCTTAAGGGGAATGGCCGACTTCCCCGTACATAATTTAATTAAGCGGAAACTGTCCTTAGCGGAATGTGTATGTGTAGTTTTGTTTTATAGTAATAATTGCCTAAGCAATTATTACTCGTTCAGCTTTCCAAGAAGTTATCATAGTTTTAAAATTCGTAATTTCTGTCAAATTTACAAAGTTCGTGAATTTCAAAATGAAAACGGAAGTCAGTCAATTCCGGAATTAGGACAAAATGTGCATACAATAAGTAGTTAGAGTTTCATTAGGGGATAGCTAGGATTTAATATGTTTGTATAAGGTGTATGAGTAAATGTTGATGTGACTGTAATTGTGTGAATGTGATCCCCAAATTTACGTAAGTGGCTCTTTGGGTAAATCCCTCATGGGTTGTGAGGTCCCAAGAGTAGCCCCATTTCTAGAGTGTGAATTATAGACCAAAATTGGGTAATTGCGAGTGTGAATGAGGGCATACCATGTAAACCCCCTTTGTCCGATAAGGGTCTTGGGACTGCCAGAATGAATGTGCAAATATTCATATATTAGGCAGGAATTGGGCCAAATTGAGTAGCAATTTGGACCCTAACCGTAAATAAGTAGGGTTTCATTAGGTTCAAAATTTGGATGCCCTTTTGACGTGAAAATGCCATTTTCAGAGTGAACGTAATGTGAATCTTGCATGAAAGCATTGGAATATTTGGTGGGTTTGGAATACGTTTGCAGCCTAGGGTCACGGGACCCCGAATCAGGTCTGTAAAACTATTGGGTTATGGATCGCATTCATGGAATCCAGAACTAGCCGAATCAGAACTATAGCAGGAATAATGCACCCAATAGCAGGAAATTCGTTATGATTGAGTAATTCGCAGCAGATGTCCTATTAGGGGATTAGCAGGTTACTTAGTTCTACTTAAGGATAAGCGTATTGTTTGTCTTGTTTAAAACGGTTATTAATTCATGTTTCGCAACGTTAAACACTCAAATTATGTCAGCTATAATACTCAGTTTCGAAATGAAAAAGAATGAACCAAATTAAAAGAAAAGAAATAGACCCGTGCTGAGATTCTAACTCAGGACCTCTGCTTTAACAATCCAGTGCTCATCCAGTTGAGCCACACGGGTTATGATAAGAACTAGCTCAAGCTAGCTTATGTACGACAGCAACTTGGCGTACATTGAACTAATACACTGTGTGTACAATTTACGCATATGTGAACACAAACTTTGATCATGATTTTCTCACGAACAGCTGGACGGTTTGATCTGTTTCAAAAAGGAAAATGTTCAGCTCTTCAAGCTCTACAAAATGATGTAACTTTTACCCCAATTAATTTTTATTAACCAATTAACACAACCGAGTTAATGTTAACACAGAAATGTTATGAATGAAAACGATGAAAAGAACGAACCCAATCTGCGCAGGTATTACCTAACTTTAATTATGTTTTTCTCACTAACTATTGAATATTTTTTGGTACTGTAAGCGTAAAAAATGTTCAGTTTTTCAAGCTCTACAAGAATATTTAACTTTTGTTCAAATTCGTGTTCATCAAAGTTTTGTTAATTTATATGCCAGTTTTGCACGAGTACTGACATGTGCTCGTGTGAAAGGGTGGTTGTACGTGCGACTTCCACTCGGCTGGCTGCTGGGGTTGCCAGCGCCGGATCGAATAGCGGTTCGGTACGTACCCTGTTAGGGCACTAGGATAGGTGGGGGTAGATTTAGAAGTAGAAGTAGTTCGGTAGGTCGGTAGGTCGGTAAGTAGGGACCGCGTAGAATGGCTGCTGAGACACTGAGTGAGTGAGTTTTTGCATTTTTGGCATAAACTAACTAAACTTAACTATATGCCAAAACTCACTCAAAATCAGCCAGTTAGCTTTAATTTAAGTTAATTGGTTTAATCCGAATAGGATGGTTTAATCCGAATAGGAACATAATTAATTAATAGGGATTTTAAACCAAATAACCAGTTACCATTAAGTTTTAGTTTAATATTACGTAGGCTTTAGCCATTTAGCATAAGTAAGTAGATAGGCGTCAGCTAATTCAATTACTACAAGTATTTAGCAATTGACCATCTTCCAATATCAGAAATTCACTTAAAATGCCAAGTTTCGCATATATTTGGGATAATCAGTTGGCCACGGGAAATGAACCCATTTCCTGTGACAAATCAACGAAATTAGGCCGAAAACATTAATATTGTCCAGTCATATTGTTTGCCCAGGAGATGATGCGATATTCATTCAGATTCAGTTCCTTTTTAACTCAAAGTGGCCCCAGAAGGACGGTTTGTGTAAGAAAATGGCAAAGGCAAATGAATTCTCAAGATATGTTGCAAGCAGTGCATTTTATACGTTTTCAAGATTGTTTCGTCTAGCTGCAAGTTCAATCTGGCCCAACTGGGCCCAAAGGTGGAAACGTTATGATTCATTTCGCCCAACCAAGGAATTACATCAGGTTCAGCCAAATTCTGTAAATGGCAACCTAAAAATGGCCATGAAGGCCCATTTAACAACAAGAAATTACTAGAAACGGTTAACATTGTTAAAAAGGCAACAACCAATGATTTTGAGTCGTTTCGTCAATTCACTAGTTCAAATGGGGCCCAAAATGCACATTTTGGGCATGGAAAGCAAAAGAACGAGTAATGGTTGCTGGGTTCGATTCCCGCACCATAATTTTTGTACTAATGGGTTTTAACCCATTTGATTCAAGTGCGCGGACAGTCGCTGATCAGGATTCGGAGTCGTGAGCTATCCAGTTTGGAGCAGACAGTGGAAGCGTTCAGTCTTGTCGAGGAACCCGTAGTCAGAGTCATTGTGTGCTTATCTAAGATTGTTGGATCCGGAAGTGATCCCAGGACGTGAACTTTGTCAGTCGCCGATTCGTGGAACCTATCACTGTAGGTACATTGTGGAATTAGAACGCAGCTAAGATCAAGATCAGAGACGACTTCGCGGGCGCCTGATTTTAAGTTAGGAACTATAACTGTACATAAAAGTGTGCAAAATTAACCTTAGAAATTTCTATCCAAAATGGCCAGTTTCACCCTGTTCACTACCACCAGTTTTGGAGCTCCGCTCCCCTCGTCTCTGGCTTGAGCTTAGACGTCCGCCAGAGCCTGCCAGCCTGAAAATAGAAGAAACCGTCAGATTCATTGAACTCTGTAATTGTGTTAAATTTCATTAATTAGGAATTAAGTAAGACAGAACCAGGCAACCCCCAGCTTTCTATCTCTCCTCAAAAGACATTTCCGTATAGTAACCCTGTCTAGGTGTTGGAGCGGACCTACGGGAAAGCAGTGTCCAACATTCGTGGACTCACCCACAGACTGACCCCAGGTTTAAATTAATTAATATTTGCTGATTTGTAGTTTCATTTGTTTGTAGTTTGATAATCCGTTTGTAAGGACGGATAAAGAGTCGCACAGTACAAACATATAGGTACACCAGAAACATATACGTATTGATTAGCAGAGTACTGGAGACAGTGTAATAATTAGGTAATAGAGGCCAAGTTCTAGTAAGAGAAGAAGTAGAGGTACCACCGAACCTTGTCTCTATATTTACATAAATTGGGTAATATTATCCTAAATTAGGATAATATTAATAATCAACTAAAGACAGTAACTGACAACTCTGGTACAGTAATTGAGTACTGTACTGCTCTTTATTTGTGTCTAACCTATGCAAATTGTCACAATCGCTAGTAATAACTCTTGTTGTATCCTTAATTATAGTTAGTTTGAAGTGTACCCATTATAATTGTATCAATTATAATAAATCTTTGGCGTGCAAAACATAAAGTCTTAGAGGCGCGATTGGCTTCTAAAGCCAGGCGCGATTGTCGTACAAGGTATTCATCGCAAGGATCGGATCAGGACCTAGCAAGGTAAGTTCTGATCAGGAATTGGAAGATTCATCCTCAACCCGGCGATCAAGTCAAAGCAAGTGCTGACCCCTCTTGCTGATTTGCTGGAATCCAGTGCATCAAACGAACTCACAAAGAAGACCCCAATCAAGGTTGGCAACAGGGAATTCGTGATTTTGGACAAATCACCTTTCAGGAATGCAGTGTCTAAGTCTGCTTCGATAAGTGGACGCGCTAATCTTCCGTGTGATCAAGTCTAAAGTCGAACGAGATTCAGATCTCACTAACTTCATACACATAGACGAGGTCTAACCGCGTGCTAGCATAATTTAAGGACAGGAGGTATGCAGCTCCGACATGACTGAAGACAAAAACAGAAAGGGAAGGATCAGCCATGCCCCGCAGCATTGGAAACCATTTAGCGCCGTTGACCAGACGGATGCCAGGGTACACCTGTGGGAACTCCATTTGATGGGGTCCATATCTTGAGGCTCCATAGCCCCCTACCGGATTCTTTCAGGAGCTGAAATCAGTCCCACGCCCTTACTGTTTCCAATTCGTTGGCCACTCCACTCTGTCTGCAGGTGCATATATACATATATATATATATATATATATATATATATATATATATATATATATATATATATATATATATATATATATATATATATATATGTGTGTGTGTTACGGACCATGTGTATAATTGCCCCATATGCATATGGGGCAAGAGAATTTGCCCCATATGCATATGGGACAATGTCTTTGCCCCATATGGAAATGGAACAGAAATATTACAGAAATTATTAGAAATTACTAAATACAGAAATACAGTCTTTTCTTCAGATTTTAAGTATTTGCAAATCAATTTATTTTGTATCAGCTTGAGAAATGATCTATGACTTGCTTAGACAAGTATATAATTATAATCACTGAATCACTCACCAGAAACACAATGGCTGCCACCGCTGCTCCGTCAAAGGAGGTGGAACTCATGGAAACTGTGGAAAAGGAGAAAAAGGCGTGAATTCTACCTGTCTCACGCGAGAAGAATATCAATATCAATCCTTGACAGACTTTTGAACTTACCAGATGCCAAGACTCCTCAGGATCATAACCTTCTCAATCGATTCGAAGTTATGGTTCTGGGCGATGTTAAAAAGTTGATTAAAAGGCGCGAAAGTGATACAGACGAAATCAAATATGTGGTTCCTATGGAAGAACTGTTTAAAATTATAGATGAAGCGCAGAAGCGGATCAACCATGGAGGAGAAAAGAAAACATTTCACGAGATTAGAACTCCCTACTCTAATGCGACTAGGCGCCATGTGCACTTGTACGTGAACATGTGCTCCGAGTGCGCCAAAACGAAGTTAGGTAATCTGGATGACACAGAACCAGACAAAACGGTAGAACTACGGACTTTATTTTGTGCGGTTCTAAATAAATACCAGCTTTCATTTTTGGGGGGGGAGGATCCCGAGCAAATCACATGGGGTTAGTAAATGTAGTTTAATACAGCACGTCATTTGATACAGCCCCTTAGCCGCGTTCACGTACAACAGTGTAACAACGTCAATTAGTGAACAGTGTATTACATCTACCATGGCAATGCGTAAGCGTGCAAGCGGCAAGGTCACGGCTGGGTTAGTAGACAATAATTACAAGACAAGGGCATCTGAAGACCGCGGTAGCTTGACCTGTTAGTAAAAAAATTAGAAAAAGACTGCGCCAAAATTAAGAAAAAGACTGAAGAATAATCAAGGATGTGGAAGTGCATGCCATGGAGGAACTAGCTGCTCAAACAAAGAATAAAACTTAGAATAAATCAAACCCCCCAAAACACTATTCGTTAGCACATTTTTTAAGACGAAAATTATTGCTACATATTTTTACTATTGACAATACTTAAATCTGAAGTGTCTGTCACAAAAAACTTTAGGTCCGATTAGGTTGCACCTAACTTAAATTCTTATAGAAAAGACCCAAAGACAAAATATTTGCCTCAAGCTTTTAAATTTTCAGAAAAAATTTTCAATTCTAAATTGTTGCCACCCCAGACCCCCGATTTCATTTTAATTTAGTTATTGAACTTTTACACATGTCTCTTTCTGTGTTTTTAGTACTTTCGTTGTTATAATTGTTGGGAAGCCCGATGATTGTGCATTTATTTTGTATGTAAAAATCCTCTTAATGTGCAGTGCTGACTTTATGCTCATATTTCAAAAACCGTGTGAAAACGTTTAATTCTCCTATTTGCGAGCGTAAATTTAACATTGCAAATATTTTTGGCTTAGCAAAGATAGACCCTCCCGTTCCCAACGCATAACAAAATTCTTCTTTAATGATTACGTCACCTTTTCTTCAGTTGGGAGTTTGACTTATTCGCGTGTGGCTGCTTTTCAGAGTTGGGGCCCCACCCGTCGCATTCCTCCACCTAAGTCGTAAGTCTTTTCTGTTTTCTCTTTTTTTTGAAAATTACGTTAATCTTATCCCTGCTATCCCCGTTTTAATTCCTAACCGTTCTCAGTTTTGTTTTCTTTTAACTCCTAACGCCTCCCATCCTCCCCCATTCCTATTCTGCGGGGTTGCCCCCGTTCCCCCGGGTCTGTTTCTGCTGGCTAACTTTCCCCCGATTTCGTTATTCCCTTCCCTTTTCCCTTATGATTGCTGGTTCCCCCCCTTTTTTATTGCCACCCCTTTTGTGTCCCTTGTTTTTCTGTTCTTTTGGTGGGTAGCCCACTGTAATTTCTCGCCCCTCTGGGTAGCCCAGACGAGATTTCTTCGCTGTAACCCTTTGCCTAAGCTCCATTAAACCGTTAGACCGTTAGCGTGCAGAGCATAGTTTTGCCCTGACAACACAGCATATAGTGTGCCTAGTGGCACACTCTTATATTATGTACTCTTGATAGTACCCATTTGCGCTTTAAAGAAAGCAAGCTGAGTCGCTGAAAACTGGGCGCATGCAGCCGTCCGAATGAGCAAATTCTGCGCGGTCTGAATATGGCGACCTCTTAATACTTTTTGAATCCAATTTTTTGCATTTAACAATTTATGGAAGCAGACAGCACAAAGATCGAAGAAACTCATAAAATTGCTGAATTAGTTGGACTAATAAAATAACAACCAAATGCCCTGTATCAGCATCAGCAAGCGATATCCTGACCAACAGGGCTCAATAATTTCTTTTGTCTTTGAACCGCATTTTAGACGCCTTGAAACCGCCTCAAGAATGCAAATCTATACAATCTAAGCTCAATTTGAATAAAAATCCTTAAAAATACTTGTATTTAGAAATGACCAAACCTGAAAAAATTGGTTTAAGAAATCTATGGTACCCGAACGCGCTCGGGTAACCGGATACACGGGTAGTGCTATAAGTACCTGTCCTAAGGCTTCAGGTGGTACTGGTTACCCGATTCCAAATTTTTGGATCTGTACTGTACCCATGACAAGTCATTACTACAGTACTTGCAAGTCCTTAACCAGTAATGATGACCTCGTAGAGATAACAAAGAAGGGAATCTACTGCTTCAACAGTCTAGGTAAAGGTCACGCAGTAAGCAGGTGTAGAAGAGAAAAGTCACAGAAACTGCTCAGAGTCGAGCTCAAGTCTCAAATCAGTACCTTGCTAACTAAAGGAATCTTCGACGCCAGGAAACTAGTGAAAAAAGCAGCAACAAAATTACAGGTCCACTTATCCGGTTGAAAAGGGTGGCATCGGTATGTCGTCTTTTCTATGTACAGCCGAAAACACAGGCACCATAATTACTGCTAAATTTCGGCTTACCTTGATTCTGGATCTCTGCATTCTATCAGTAACAAGTCTGCGGCTAACAGTTGTCCCCAAAGCATTCAAGGCGTTGCTCTTAACAAGGAGGATCAACACTTATCAGCGAAAACACTGACTTCAAGAGCATAGCCCAGCTCAACTCAACTACTTCATGACAGCAAAACGTGAAAAGCAATGACTTCCACAAATCGACAAAGTTTATTTGATAAAAGTGTGCAGTCCAAAAAACAGTTGGATGATGGAAAGCGTTCGTACAACTACTACCACCGATAGACATGCTCACGCCAAAGTCCAATTTTCCAATGGACAATTTCTAGAAGAAGCATGCGATCCGATCCCGCTGGAGACTTACTATAGTGTGAGCGCATATCAACATTTGCTGAACAGTTAAGATGTTAAGAGTTAAGAATGAGGATGTCAAATAATAAAACGAAAGGGGATTGAAGAAAATCATCACCTAAGCAACCATTGTAATTACTTCTAAATTATAAAACAGAAATTCCTTACTTTTTTATTTTTAATATTTTAGACTTTTCTTCTGGCTACTTCGTTCGGGTGGCAAAGGAACTGGTAAAAGAGAAGGTAGTGGACAACAACGGACAAATCAAGATCAATGATTACTAGAGCCCACTATTATTATAACCAAGGAGGGTAACACTGCCACCTATACAGTTACAGGATTACCCAGTTGGGTGACCGATAAGTGTGGTAATTTTGTGCTGAAAAAGCAATTTTTCTGATCCTTTTGTCTTTTGATTCAGACTATGATGAAGTGGTATATGCTTTGTATTGTCAATGGGTTATAGTATTGGTTGATTAAAGTTATGCAGCATGTTTATGGTATGTTCACTTTTCAGGTTATAGACACCATTAATTACATGGAAATCATGACGACAACGAGAAAACTGATGGAATATACGGTCAATTGATTAAATTATCTTAGTTGGATACTTAATCTATCTGGCTCCTTACAAATTCTGTCAAATTTTGAGTTGTTGCACCTTCCTAAATTTCTAAAATTTTAAAGTTATTAGCAACGACGTCACCACTACATTTGTATAATTTATTGAAGTTTCAAGGAAACTTGTAGTGCCCAAATTACAAAGTTTAATTTAACGTTTAAAGACATTATGGTAAATTAAGACGTTCACGGGACCCACTACAACTGATCGGTTTAGTTGGCCCCCTGGCTTCTCTGATCGGTAGGGTATCTTATCTTAATAAATTTAAAACTTTATCATTCTGTTTCACTTAATCCAGGGGGATATCCCTGCTGGCCTGGGAAGCTAGATGAGGGAGAAGTTTATACTTCCCTTCAAAACTTTCTTTAAAAAGTGTTGTAAAAGAAATTGTAAAACTTGCCCAATTGTAGAGGAAGGATGCTTATTCACTGGAGCCTACAGCAGTAAACGATTTGCAATACAGTCAGCATACTACGATCAAGAACTGTTATGTGACACTATAAACGTAATATATCTTTTATCCTGTCTGAACTGTGGAATTCAATACGTTGGAGAAACAGGAAGACAACTCAAACTAAGGATAGGAGAACATAGAAGAAATATCAACAACAGGAGTACAGGTTGCAAATTCTTGTACGAGCACTTTATGTCAGGTAAATGCAAAAATGGATTTAAGGTAACTATTATAGAGAAAGCTGAAGACAACCCAGATACGGGAAAGGAACTTACTGCAAGGTTAAACAGAGAAGCCTTCTGGATAAGGAAACTTAAAACTAAGTTCCCGTATGGCCTAAATGATAAATTATCTGGAGAAAATTATAATAATTCGGTACTAAGTAATATGCTTCCTACTAAATCTAGGAATCGTAAAAGGAAACGAAGAAACCACAAGCCATCTAGCCTTAAGGAAAAGGGATTCGAACCGGCTAAATTTGTATCTAATATGCATAGATCTTATAATTTGAATATACCTCAGGCCAGGAAACAGTTAATAAACTCTTTACGTAAATTAGATAATGCCAGCCTGAGTAAATTGTACGTGCATATGGCTGATAGAAAGAATCATATATGGGATTACTTAGTATTTGACTACTGTAAATGGAGAATTCAAGATAAATGAATTAAGAATATTACCAGGGAATCTAACAAACATATGATTACTTTTAAATACTGCAACGCCTTGGATAAACTAAACTTTCATACATTAATGGAAAATCGAACATTGTTAAACTACTGGCTGAAACAGAACAAAGCCGTGCAACTCCCACGGTTACTTATCAATATGATAAACCTTTCGCTAATGAATTTTGCTTCAACTACAGACAAACGATTGCAGGTGTGATATGGGATAGAGACCTGGTTAACCCTATTAAGGAATGTTTATTGTACTGGGTCTCCGTTCATTGACCCATACCACAATCACATTATAACTGGTAATACTGACCTTATTGAAGATAAAGAAATTCGGGACATAATTAATAAAGGTACTAAATATAGACCCCGTACCTCATGCACACGTGAGGAAACTTTAAATTCTATATATACTGGTATAGATAGTTATGTAGATAAAGTTTCTAAGAAATTAGCATCTAGTGACATCTCCGAATGGACCAAAAACTTAAAGATGGCTTTCAAGGAAAGAGTGGATGCAATGAACGATCTCAACTTTCGAAGTAATGATGAAATTAAAAATAAGAAGAGAATACGACAGTGCATGGATGGGATCAAGAGAGACTTTGTGATAACGGTTGTGGATAAAGCAGCTGGAAACTATGCGTTTATTTGTAAAAAGTGTTATTTTGATTGTATTATAAAAGAGTTGAAATACATACGAATTTACGGATGTGGATTGTAATTCTATTATAAAGAGTGTTATTGGGGATTCGACTAAACTATCGGTTAATGTTGAGGAGGCAAATCATTGACGTGTGTACACCTGGCACTCCCACTGAATGAGCCAACGCCAAAACCAATTGAGCCAAACTTGTTAGTCGGTAGAGTGATTGAGCCAACCATTATTAGGATTGAGCCGCATTTTGTTAATTAGTAAAATTCATTTTATTGTGGGAGAGCCAAATGTATCTTATCACTCCCTTGATTGACCCATAATCCAAAAACTTGAACAAAAATCAAATATAATGAGTAGTGATTGAGCCACTGATTTATTTGCCGTTGTTTGCGTCCCTGTGTTAATAATTTAATTCTGAAATTTGAAAATTTTAAGTTAGTAGTTAACGATCAATGCAACTGATAGCTAGCTAACCTAAGGCTTATGAAGGTTTGGTTTTAAATCTGATAACGTTTTCTGAGCATCGTTCAGCAGCAGCATATTCATTCAGCAAGCAAGCGAATTGAATGAAATGTCTTTATGTTTCCATGCACACAAAAGGACCGGGACGGACTATAGGTGTAATTGAGACTTGTGGGGGAGGGCTATTTGCAGACCCCCTCCACTACCCCCCAAACCTCCCCCAAAAGTTTTGTATTTTTACTCCACAAATAGCATTTTCAGCCGTTTGCAATGCTAAAAAGCAGAAACCATGATGATGAAACCAACTGGGGGGGGGGGGGTAGCCCCCTCAAACCCCTTTTTTTCAACCCTCCCCCAAAACTTTTTTGGGGGGACGCACCCTCCCCCAAAACTTTTTTGGGGGGACGCACCCTCCCACAAAACTTTATTGGGGGACGCACCCTCTC
This sequence comes from Trissonchulus latispiculum, assembly GCA_030248195.1. Classification (NCBI taxonomy): domain Eukaryota; kingdom Metazoa; phylum Nematoda; class Enoplea; order Enoplida; family Ironidae; genus Trissonchulus; species Trissonchulus latispiculum. Next base: position 44,018 of record JASAND010010747.1, on the reverse strand, counting down.
CAACTGGGGGGAGGGTAGAAAAATGTCCAAAATTTGGGTTTTTAGGGTAAATTTTCCAAAAATTTTCAAAAAAGTCCAGATTTTTGTCTTAAAGTGTTTATTATTGCGAGAAACACACATTTTCTGCTATATTATGGACTCTCCGACCCAATAGTGATCTTATTTTAGACTTGGAAACCTGTTGGCAATCAAGTTTTCGAGTTTAGAGCCACTGTCTAATGACAAAATTATATACTTCATGGTTAAATGTTTTTTTGGTATTAGAAAAGGCTGAAAATGCGAGCGATTTTTGGCATAACAATAAAAATTTTTGTCGGGGAGGATTGAGTCCGGGGGGTCTCCAGAGGGGGCCCCCAGAAAAAGTTGGGGGCCTCCCCCACCCTAAATCTCCGTTACACCTATGATTACAACTGGTCAAGGTCCATCCGCCAATTATATATCGGCCTTAAGGTTTTTATATTATAAGCCGATTGGCTCATTACCTTATAAATGGAGGAAATTGTGGTTTGCACTCTGGAAAAGGATTGACTTTTCTTAATTTCAATCCTATTCCTGATCAGAACTCAGTTCCTCAGCTCAATTCTGGATTTTTTCTATATATACGGAAAATCCTAGTGCACAACATGCATAGTGGAGTTGCCTCACCGTCGTAGAATTCAATTGGGTAAGTGTTTTCTTAAATTTTGTTTGAATGTTTGTTTGAATTTTATTTTAATTTTGTTCCAGCACAACTGGTTATACATGGGTGTGGCTGGGCAAGAACACTAGGGAGGGGGGTCGGCCGAAGGGATTATAGACTCCAAATGTTGCCACAAACCCCCAAACCTTTCGATGTTTTACCATTTGTTTGGCCAAAATTTGTCGTTTTGGTGGGCCCCCCCTAACACACCTATGACCTACGTATGTATGCAACTGGTACGTGCTGGAACAAAATACATATATAGCAGGAATAAGACCAGGGGATCTGAAAATTCCCATAAACAAATTGTTGAGTCGCTAAGTAAACCCTAGTATTGTATATACGTAGGAACAAGGATTGTTTAAATTTGGACTTGCTTGCTTTTCAGTGTTTTCTATGAATTTTTTTGTTGAAAATAGATTTTTCGCGATGTTAGTACATTCAGAACGGTTTTTACGTTATTTTACGTTTTAACATCGTAAAGTGCCCGAGTAGTACTACAAGTACCACCATACTTTTGGTTCGAATTAGAAACTTCGAACTTTTGCACTAGGCGATTGTTACCGTGCGTTTGTTTTTTTTCTCGGTGAATAACGCTTTTTGGAAATGCATTTTACGGCTATTTGGACCCATACTACTATTATATGTTGGTAGACAGTATCCTCCCATGCTAACTTTTTGGCACCTGGCCAATTTTGGATCTGTGCCAAGGTCCCAAAGTCGGAGTTTCGCTATTTTGGCAAGATTTGGGTCACACTTTTCTAGAACTGGGTAGAAGCTGGAGAGGTCTAGTATCTTTTGTTGAAAATTACCAGTAGGGGTGTATAAATAACGAGGGGGTTATTTTAATTTAAGCCGGCCCGCGGTCTCATTTTCTGTGTTCGGTCCAGACCCGCGGGCGTCAGTACTGTGTTCAGACTAGAGGCCTGCATTACGGCCCGCGGCCCGGCCCAGCCCGACCCGAGCGGGGCCGAGTGTTCTGTCTACTTCCATTATTTTGCGATTTATTTATTATTTTCATTTCATAAATGTTACTGTGTATTCTGTTTCAGTTGAATAGTCAAATAAATGCTGAATATTCCGGAAATTTTAACGTTATCTTTAACGTTATCCCGGATAAGTGTCCAGATCTACCCGGATAAGAACAGAGTCTTGCCCAGATTTGCCCGGCCGGGCATTTCCGGGTAGTAGTCCATGTCCAGACCGGCCCGCGGGGACCCACGGGTACCCGGAGTACACTTCCAACTCTGTGGTCCCGTGGTTCCTCGCACAGGGTCAAAGTAGGAAAACTCACTAATAAAAGCGTTTTTCGGCGTTTTAGTTGGGGCATCTTATCACAAATCGAGTACGCTCGTTGCAATGGGCATATTGCCGAAACCGATGGAAGTGACCAGTGGTCACTACGATCTATGGGGCCTGCTGACCAATAGTCAAACCTCTTAAAAATTTCTTTATCTTCGATGAACTCTTAGGCATATTCGGATTACACTCGGACTCCTCGAGCCGCTCAGGCCATGACCGTGAATCGGGCTCGGGCTGTGAAGCGGGCCTCGGGCTTCAGGCCGGGCCAGGCCGGCCCGAGGAGGTTGGTTAGCCCGAGCCCGGCCCGAGAAATTTCTTAAAGCCACAACCCTATTTGCACCCATTACGTTCTACACACACACACACACACACACACACACACACACACACACACACACACACACACACACACACACACACACACACACACACACACACACACACACACACACACACACACACACACACACACACACACACACACACACACACACACACACACACACACACACACACACACACACACACACACACACACACACACACACACACACACACACACACACACACACACACACACACACACACACACACACACACACACACACACACACACACACACACACACACACACACACACACACACACACACACACACACACACACACACACACACACACACACACACACACACACACACACACACACACACACACACACACACACACACACACACACACACACACACACACACACACACACACACACACACACACACACACACACACACACACACACACACACACACACACACACACACACACACACACACACACACACACACACACACACACACACACACACACACACACACACACACACACACACACACACACACACACACACACACACACACACACACAAACACACACACACACACACACACACACACACACACACACACACACACACACACACACACACACACACACACACACACACACACACACACACACACACACACACACACACACACATATATATATATATATGAGTCGATTTCAGAATAATTTGATTACACTACCTCTGCGTATAAACAATTTTCAAAATCGATTTGACTAAAACCAGTAGGATTTGTAGCAACCCATCGTAAAAACTTTTGTGACGATAATATCTGCTACGTAACTAACTGACGTAGCAGATATTATCTTTTGTTCTAAACAGAGATTTGAGAATGGTGATGCGATTGCTTGTGCGATTATTCCTTGCTTTCTTATCATGTAAGATACTATTTAAATTTTATCCGTTTATATCTCACTGTACCACACTGGCTCGTGAGGTAAAGCTTATTCCCTCCCTCCTCGAACACTTAAGGTAACAATGTGGCGTAACAATGTGTTTATCAAATCAACTTACAATTTATCAGTAAATAATCAAATAGGACGGCACAGCTGATATCTAAAATATGGGTTAAGAACCCGACCGATCCTGCCGTGAAACAATACTAACACTGATTAATTAGTCTAATTGAAAGTATGACTCATCATCTCAGACCGAAGTCGCTACACAGAAGAAAGCATTAGTTTGAACGGCTGTTTAGAATCGCAGGCCGTATTTGCTAGTTTTCACATCATCCCCCTGCGAAAGTTTTTAGCGTCTGCTAAAAATTCAGAGAGAACGAGAGTTGCTACCATAATTCGAGAGTTAAAAGTTGATGAAAAATTGCAAGAAAAAGAAAAGCTACATGGGCGACCAGTAAGCAACCGTTAAGAAGTCCTGGCGCTTTTACTGCCCATGAAAGTAACTTCAAGTAACTTCAAGAGTAAGCCAAGTGCCTTACAAAAGAAAGTACAAAGTTTAAAAAGAAAATAGAATAGTTTGGTAGCGTAGCAGTCAAAAGCAGGCTCTAATCGAAACTGGAGATTAACTGCTTGCTTGCACGAAACTTGATAACATTTCAAACGATACTGCGATTCAAAATGAAAAGAGAGTAAGGAGAAATCAAAAATAAAGGATCGAGACCCAATATGAAAAGGTAGTACCAAATGCCTCTATGGTTAGAAAAACCCCATTCACACACTCTTCCCAACACACAAAACTCACACACCTACAAGTATAGTTACACAGGGCCTGACCATGCAAAATCACTGCTGTACATTGGGTAAATACGACAAATTTATGCTTTACAACAGTTTCCAAAAGATTATATACGGCATAAGTATCTGTGCAACGATGTTCAATGAAAGCTACCTAAATACGACATTTATGGTAACAACAAAAGTTCAAAATCCTAGCTACACAAGTATAAAGTAAGACAAAAAGTACAAGTTATTCTATACAGCGAAACTCAAAGATAACAAACATACTATATATATGTAATCTAGCAAACAAATATTAACAGTAGGATTACAGGTTCACAGGTAAATAGTAGAAAGCACAGACAGAAACTACCGTTTATAGCACAACCCGTCTTAGCTCTACTCTTGGCCCTTGGCTTAAAGCCCTTATCTCTCGGAATTGTGCAATAGCAATTAGCAGTTTAAGGAGAATACAAGAAACCCAATACATTTTCGAGAAAATTTCAAATATAATTTCACAAACAGCAATTACACATATCTTAATAAGTCCTAACAAATATAAACTAATCAACAGGTTATCAAACTTCTCAGTTTTCAATGTTTTTGTTATAGTTTCACCCCGCGCGAAAGAAATGGGTTCCTACGAATTTCACAAAACAAATCCGAAACCTAGCTAACAAAAACAAACAACCTAGGCTAAACAGACAAACTAATATAAACAGTACAACAATGCAAAAATTAAAGCAAGATTTTAAGGCTAAGTTTAAAGTGAATAAAAAAATTTTGAACACAAAAAGACTATTAAACGACTATTACATAGTATGACAAACAAGTAGGACTACGAAAAAGTTCAAATAGAAGGCAGCTATGATGGCAGGAATATGGCTACTGTTGGGCACCCGCCCTCGAGCCTGGTTAACACCGTCGATCCGCACAGTTGAGAAACACCATTGGCAGAGCCGTAAAGCTGAAACATACGGGGATTAGACAAACATATATGAAAATACTCGTACTTAAACTTGAGATTTCGTGCCAAGAATTTAGAGAAGATAAGCGCGAGACAGAAAAAAGAAAAACAGAAAGGAAATTCTACGTTTTTACAGAGATCACGTTTTTTACAGAAAAGACTAGAGATGCACTCCAAGGTTAAAGAAAACTACTGATTTACAAAAGACATGTGTACACCTTGAATATCCTTGTTTTACGAGCTGTATGATGCTAATTTCAAGATAGAAAAGAAAGGAAAGATTACAAAAGAGAAACGATAGTACACCGTCATGGCACTTGAGCGTTATCAGGTAGGTTTGATTAAAAATAGAAACTAACTCTAATCGTAGCATAATTATACAACGCATAAACATATTTCGTTGTGAAGTGTGGCTTGCCGAAACTTAATTACAAAAGATAACAAATTAACTGTACATGGAATAACTACGCAGACTAACACAATATTTTTGGATTTCTAAGCTTTTGGATTAACATTCGGCAAAAATAAGCAAAAGGACAAAAACGAAGTAAGTAAACAAAATGCCAAACTGGTAATGCCAAAGTATAGAATGCAAAATGTACCGGTAAACGAACAAAAATACTAACTAGCTTCAAAAATAATACTGGATTAACTATAGGGATACTACAAAAGTATTCGATAGATAGCAAGCCAAACTTCAATTAAATGTAAATTCTTCAATTAAACGTATCTGATGCGTTTTAAGTAGTCACGTATTAATAAGCCTTTATTAAGTCCTTCTTTCTTTCTGGTTAACCATCATACGTACGGATTGTACCGGTTAACTAATAGACTTTGCTTGCTTTTCGAATAATTCCAAGAATCCCAATAATTCCGATGAGAGAAACTAACCAAACTTACAGGTTAAGATAAAAAATGACGAAACGTCAGATTGCAACAAAATTCCGGTTAAATGATTGACAAAAATACAAAACAACAAAAAGAGACAGAGAAAGTTGAACGTTGAAGGAAAAAAAGGAAGAAAGAAAAAGGAAAAATGAATGAAACAATGCTATGATCACGACAGAAACACGACGTAGAGACCTACGACATGCGCCTTTGTGTGGCAGCAACGCACTAACATGAAGATGGCCAAACAAGCTGTTCGCACTTATGATATATGAGTACAGTGACCAGGTGTCCTATTCGAAGCATCCTCCTTTGCTCTGTTTACGTATTCCATACGTACATCCAGTATTATTATTGATTATTAGATCCTAAAGATCCAGTTGCTGAGAATGGCGATGACAAAGCTCGTGGCTGGGAAATTATAACCAAGTCATTCTTATCCGAATCAAATGCATTCTTCGTATACGTATACTTATATGCCTTCAACTTTTCATCAATGCACTTTTCTATACTTTCAGCACATTTCACACAGCACACACAGCTCAAGCACGGAAAAAGGTCAAGATTGTCGATGAAAAAACTGGGGAGGGGGCACGTTTCTTTCGGAAAATGGGCATAACTATACGAAAGCAGCATATTTAGTGCCTGTATGACTTTCTGTTTTCCTTAAAATTGACCAAAATTACCAGTTGACTAATGTACGTATGTTTCCACGTTACACAATTTCGTCAAAACTCCATCTGAAAATGCATTTTTCCACGAAAACAAGACCAAAACGATATGAAAATGCTCTGAGTTTAATGCGTACGCGTGCATAAAAGCAACAATAGTTCTTTTTCAATCGACCCAAAAACACGAAAGAACTACGAAATTGGTTAAAAAGTTATATACGTATGTAGCGGGGCTAGTAAGTTTCTCTTACGTGCTAACTCCGTTACCACGCCCTGACGTAGCGGACGCAAAGACCGTGGCACAGATGGAAAATGAACCGACTACAGGAGACGGTCGGGACAGCCTCACCAGATAAATACGCAGTAATGGTCCTACCTTAAGGGCGAGATGACTCGTCCTCTCACTCACTCAAAGTAGAACTACCTACCTAGCAGGAACTCAGTGAATTACTAAACCTAACAAAATACAGTTTAATAAAGGAATAGAAACAACAAGTTATTATAGTTATATAATAATATAAAATATGGTCTAACCCTCACTCACACAAACAGACAAACAAACAGTGACTTACAGTTACAGGACAGGGTTGGCCTAGCCAACGTACCAAAGCTCCGGGGAGAGCTGGCGAGAACAAATATATAATACAGTAAAAATGGGGGGGGAGGCGTAGAGGAGTAATAGCAGGCGTTCACGTTGACATAAAATATACAGACTGATTAGGGGTAGCGAGTGTTGGGCTGGACCCTCCACGAGCGCCCCCCTAGTGATGGAATTTCCCCCAATCGCGTAGCTCCCAAGGGGGGAACCCACCCAATCCCATACGGACACGTTGGGGGAGCTACGTGACTAGCTAGAAGTTTCCCCAACCATGATGATGTTATGATAAGCCAGACGGGTAGCAATGCTAGCTACAGCCGCCAAGGTTGACCGTGTGTCACCTTGATCCGTTACGCACACACACACACACACACACACACACACACACACACACACACACACACACACACACACACACACACACATATATATATATATATGTATATATATATATATCATATCAAATTGAGGGGGGTTATGGGGAGCGACGCCATTTTTAGCATTTTCTGGTTTGTGTAACCGATAAGACGAAAAAGGTTTTTTTGTTTTCGACTCAAAAAAGCAGAAAAGAGTGTTCGAAAATGCCAAAAATGACACTGAGATCCCAAATAAAGAATCCAGATTTTATTACGTTTTACTAATTAATGGCTTATAAAGCTCTATGTATGTCGTGGTCTTTTTGCTTTTTGCCGGGAACTTAACCGAGAATTGAATGGCGATTAATGCAGGTTCTCCGAGAGGGTGCAACTCCCGATCTGTAGATCCCTAACTAATCCTAGCCTATTCAAACATGGGCCGAGGTTGGCGTAACAATGTGTTTATCAAATCAACTTACAATTTATGAGCAAATAATCAAATAGGCACAGCTAATATATAAAATATGGGTTAAGAACCCGACCGATCCTGACGTGAAACAATATCAACACTGATTACTTAGTCTAATTAGAAGTATGACTCATCACCTCAGACTGAAGTCACTACACAGAAGAAAGCGTTAGTTTGAACGACTGTTTAAAATCACAGACCTTAGTTGCAAGTTTTTCACAATTATATTATTTCAAAATACAGTTTCAATACTTTTGAGCAGTGAGATGATAGCAAAAAGAGAAGCACAAAACGTAAACGGCACAAACCAACGTCAGTCAGGCTCCTAGTTATTTTCAATCCTAGAACGCAACTTTTCGCATCAGAAAAATGGCCTAAGTCGTCTTCTAAGCAACAAAGGCACTTCGGTGTTTAACCGGCAGTTCCAGCATACCTTCTATGTTTTGTTCCTAAAAGGGATTTCTGATTTAAAAATCGTAGGAGAGGCACCCTCCTTAACAAGCAAATTCAGTGCGTAGCAATTAATATCTAAAATAACAATCATATCCACGAAATACGACTACAGATGCTAGCAGCAGAGTTAATTAACAAAAATGTTAAAAGCTATAAAAAGAGAAACGAGATTGAGGAGAAACTAAAACCAATTTGCCAGTATTTTCTAATGACTGCAACTGTAAATGTCCACGCTACTTACTCAATGATGTCAGGAATCAAAGTGTTGGTTGTATACATTACAAATAAATTGTTGAAATATTCTTGGAATTTGTGAGGCATGAAACATTTTGACTGTCCACGTTTCTCTAGGTATCAACGGTAGCCACGGCTCGAAAATCTGAATTACTATTGATACTTCAAAAAATTTAAAATTTTCAAAGACCTAATTTGAAATTCTGATTCCTACAAACCACAGCCCGGAAACATGGAAATAGTATGATATTTCTGTTTATTACTGAAAAATTTGATAAACTGCTGAAACTTAATTTGGAAGGAGCAGTTTTGCCATTGGTGAGCTTTCTCTGGCGCACGCAAAAATGTCTCAACTTTGTTAGTAACCTTGAAATCTCAACTTTGAGGTGTAGTTATTCAATAACTGTAAGACTTACTACTTTAATTTTAAAAACTCATTAAAATATACCATTTGGACAATAAAATATGTAAAAATCAGCGACATCAAAGAAAAAATGACAAAACATGGACTCCCCCCCTTTAAAAGCAATGGGCACATTTTAAAAGCTGCGATTTGTAACACATTGCGTACTTATGACTTTTTATTTTTAATGAGAACAGTGGTATAACCAATCTTACAGTGGATAATTCTAATTAGAATAATAAGACCAAAAGTCCATTATGCTGCCAGTTTAAGATTGATGGATCCCGACGATATAGATATTTAGTTAATTTCATAATTTAGTGACCTTATTGACTGTTATATTGTGGCAAGATCGGAAGCATGACAAAGCGATGTTGGCCAGCCGGTGTCAGCATGATTTAAAATCTGCTTACTGAAAAATTTGATAAACTGCTGAAACTTAATTTGGGCCGGCAGGGCGGCAGTGAACAGACCATTCAGCGGCCGGCTGGTTTTCCTGTCACGGTAGGTCAGCCGGCCGAGTTCACCTCTTGGCCGGCCGGTCAACAAGGCTTACTTCATGCACCATTTAGTTGAAAAAAATTTTGCAAAATGTGCCAAAATAGTTAGCAGGCCGGACAGAATTAACACAAACACAAACTGAGGGCCGACAGTGACCAGCTGGGCAACAGACAACAAAATGTAATTGAAGTAAAGTTTTTCCTATGGTCTTGGTCAGCTCGTGACTAAGGAACCTCATCCATTTTGCAAACAATTTAATTTTTTGAAAGAGTATTTAAAAGGTTGATGCTGCTTAACAGTAATACACGATTACAAGATACCTATAGATGCGCGCAATATATACGAGGGGGTCTGCAGGTCGGAGTACCCCAGAAGTTGGAGAATTTTTGAGATTTAAGAAACATGCAGGCATCTAAAGATACATATTTTTCTGGTCGTTGTATGTTATAGTAAAACTAATTAAAGCATTAAAAATTAGTTAAATATCCATTAAATAAATATCGCTGAAAAGAAAGGAAGTATATATTTAAACATAAATTCTGTTTAGAAAATAACTGAGAACTACTAAATCCTCAAGAGATTATTGCGAATGAGCAGCGGGTGCGTGAGGGGCGGAGCCCCCAGAAGTTGGAGATTTTTCAGTTACCAATAAAATCCGCAATGAAAATGTTTAAAAAGATTAAATTGTCATGAGAACTGTTGGAATGAGAACACACTAAAATATTCACATAGTAAAGCTTTACCAATTGATGTGCGATTTACGAATTCAAAAAATATCAAATATGGATGTAGGTGGACGGTAACTCAACAAAAAACAAGAGACATGACCTTGCACCTTAGCATTCAAGGACAAAGCAGAAAACATCAGGGGTCTGGGGGTGAAGTTTTAATTTGAACTTAAGTGAACCGAAGAAATTTTAATAAAGAATACGGAAAAATAGCAACTGGAAACATTAAAGGATTTAACTTCTGCAAAAGTAATTTTTTCCTGAAATGACGTTGCTTATAGGTTAAAACTCCTGTTAAGATTCCGTTGCGTCCGAATAAGAAACTTTGCCTCCAGACGCACATCTGAACCCTGGAGCCGAACCGAGCTGAGCCTGGCTGAGCCGCGAGCCTAAATCCCTAACTCAGACATTTTAAACCTTCTCGTGAAATATTTTGGATGCTTACAAAACTAATAGTGTACAACTACAAACTGCAAAGTTACCTTATAGGGCTTCTTGCTCAAACTATAACTATATCTATAACCTATAATCGGTCGAAAGTCCTACAAACCGTTCCGTACTGGGGACTAACGCATTGTCAGAAGCAAGACCATAGCCTACAATTCTTTTGCCAGAATGAGGCTCATTGATAAGCAAGACTTTGCTAAAAACTTTGAACCTTGACATTTAATCTCACAAAATTGCCATACGTGTACGAATGGGATATTTACAGCTTACAACAAGTAACATAGGGTATTGTATGATTTTCCTTTCACGTGTTATGACAGCTTTCATGCAAACATTGACTGCAAATGATTCCCGGTAATCCCAGCATTAGAATGACTTGGGCTTGGGCCGTACAATATCTTCCCATATTTAGCTAATCCCAACGCGTCAATAGATTAAAGTCCTTAAAGGATGCCGTTACCTTTCATTTAAAGTAAAGTGCATGTATAAGACAGCATGGAGTGCCACTCTATGACGCTGCACACAATAAAACTAAAGAAAAACAGAAATTTCAAATTTGGCTAATCTTCATTTTTCTCGGAAGTCACCTTCCGAACAACAACTCTGCATTGTTTCACTCGCTGACGCTTACTCACAGCGCTCAAACATTTGGTCACCTCGAAATTTTCCCAGCTTTAGGTTTTCTACGTTACATGTCGGGGTCATCTTATGAGGAATATTTTGAATGACAAGCAAAGTTTTACCAACGCAAGTGTCTTGTTCTGTGGACCAATGGGAAGTAAAAAATGTGAAAATGAGAAAAATTGGAGATGTTCGAACATTGGCGAACCCCCTTAACCGTTTATTTAATTCTGAAACTTCTTTTTCTATGGTGGCCATTCCATCAGATCCGAATAAACTCAAAAAGTTAAAATTCATCAGACTTTCCATCAGATCAGAATAAAATCAAAAACTAAAAAAGTTTTTACTTAGACTTCTTCCCTTCGGCAAATTTGATTTGTCTGGACCGTACCACCAGAATGGATGGGAACGAAATCGACTCTTACGAAATACCGCAATCCCCATTTTTATGCTTGCCTTGCCCGAAGTGGCAACACTTGCTCAGAAATGGACCAAATCGGCTTAAAGTTGCAAAAGTAAGCACACAGCCAGAAACACTTAACATTCCTAGTCGAACATCTGAATTTCGTTACACCGATGCTGTTTGTTCATTGCTCTCAAAACGGTAATCTCGCACGTACGAACAGGACAAGCAATATTCTGACCGACTAATGAAAAGGGAAGCTAACTTCAGATTACAGATATTTATAAGCCAGTGGTTACTTAACTAAGTTCTTTCCTAGCATCGTTCCTCCCATAATTGATTAATTTGTTTAATTTGGTTTTAAACACATTGAGAAAGGAAATGATCAATTTCTAGCTGCAACTCACTGTAATCACTGTAGCAGCTACAGGTTGACATTGAACATAATTAAGCCTTTGACTCAACAGAAGCTCTGAGGACTTGTACTTGGTTAGCAGTTCCAAAATGTTCTTGTTGATCCATGACAAGAAAAACTGGCTCAGTCGAAGTGATTGCTGACTCATAAGTTTTCTGATTCCTAAAGTTACACATCGGCTCTTCAACGTTTAACACTTGTGGCCTTTTCAAGTTTAAAACATGAAAATTTAGCAAACCATCATAACAACAATGACGTCCCATACTAGGCCAAATACTTCCCTGTTCAGCACTATATTCACTGTAAATTGTACCGGATTTTCAAAAAATTTTGAATCTTGAAGTAACTGTCAACAAGTGTATTAATCAGACATAACCTTGGTATTTATGAGATCCTGTTTTTCCCCTCATGTCTTAGTTAAAAGTTTATACTTAATACTTAAACTTACCAAATGTTGAAATTCAACTTGGTTCTATCAAGTGGCACACGACTGACGTAGCAGATATTATCTTTTGTTCTAAACAGAGATTTGAGAATGGTGATGCGATTGCTTGTGCGATTATTCCTTGCTTTCTTATCATGTAAGATACTATTTAAATTTTATCCGTTTATATCTCACTGTACCACACTGGCTCGTGAGGTAAAGCTTATTCCCTCCCTCCTCGAACACTTAAGGTAACAATGTGGCGTAACAATGTGTTTATCAAATCAACTTACAATTTATCAGTAAATAATCAAATAGGACGGCACAGCTGATATCTAAAATATGGGTTAAGAACCCGACCGATCCTGCCGTGAAACAATACTAACACTGATTAATTAGTCTAATTGAAAGTATGACTCATCATCTCAGACCGAAGTCGCTACACAGAAGAAAGCATTAGTTTGAACGGCTGTTTAGAATCGCAGGCCGTAGTTGCTAGTTTTCACATCATCCCCCTGCGAAAGTTTTTAGCGTCTGCTAAAAATTCAGAGAGAACGAGAGTTGCTACCATAATTCGAGAGTTAAAAGTTGATGAAAAATTGCAAGAAAAAGAAAAGCTACATGGGCGACCAGTAAGCAACCGTTAAGAAGTCCTGGCGCTTTTACTGCCCATGAAAGTAACTTCAAGTAACTTCAAGAGTAAGCCAAGTGCCTTACAAAAGAAAGTACAAAGTTTAAAAAGAAAATAGAATAGTTTGGTAGCGTAGCAGTCAAAAGCAGGCTCTAATCGAAACTGGAGATTAACTGCTTGCTTGCACGAAACTTGATAACATTTCAAACGATACTGCGATTCAAAATGAAAAGAGAGTAAGGAGAAATCAAAAATAAAGGATCGAGACCCAATATGAAAAGGTAGTACCAAATGCCTCTATGGTTAGAAAAACCCCATTCACACACTCTTCCCAACACACAAAACTCACACACCTACAAGTATAGTTACACAGGGCCTGACCATGCAAAATCACTGCTGTACATTGGGTAAATACGACAAATTTATGCTTTACAACAGTTTCCAAAAGATTATATACGGCATAAGTATCTGTGCAACGATGTTCAATGAAAGCTACCTAAATACGACATTTATGGTAACAACAAAAGTTCAAAATTCTAGCTACACAAGTATAAAGTAAGACAAAAAGTACAAGTTATTCTATACAGCGAAACTCAAAGATAACAAACATACTATATATATGTAATCTAGCAAACAAATATTAACAGTAGGATTACAGGTTCACAGGTAAATAGTAGAAAGCACAGACAGAAACTACCGTTTACAGCACAACCCGTCTTAGCTCTACTCTTGGCCCTTGGCTTAAAGCCCTTATCTCTCGAAATTGTGCAATAGCAATTAGCAGTTTAAGGAGAATACAAGAAACCCAATACATTTTCGAGAAAATTTCAAATATAATTTCACAAACAGCAATTACACATATCTTAATAAGTCCTAACAAATATAAACTAATCAACAGGTTATCAAACTTCTCAGTTTTCAATGTTTTTGTTATAGTTTCACCCCGCGCGAAAGAAATGGGTTCCTACGAATTTCACAAAACAAATCCGAAACCTAGCTAACAAAAACAAACAACCTAGGCTAAACAGACAAACTAATATAAACAGTACAACAATACAAAAATTAAAGCAAGATTTTAAGGCTAAGTTTAAAGTGAATAAAAAAATTTTGAACACAAAAAGACTATTAAACGACTATAACATAGTATGACAAACAAGTAGGACTACGAAAAAGTTCAAATAGAAGGCAGCTATGATGGCAGGAATATGGCCACTGTTGGGCACCCGCCCTCGAGCCTGGTTAACACCGTCGATCCGCACAGTTGAGAAACACCATTGGCAGAGCCGTAAAGCTGAAACATACGGGGATTAGACAAACATATATGAAAATACTCGTACTTAAACTTGAGATTTCGTGCCAAGAATTTAGAGAAGATAAGCGCGAGACAGAAAAAAGAAAAACAGAAAGGAAATTCTACGTTTTTACAGAGATCACGTTTTTTACAGAAAAGACTAGAGATGCACTCCAAGGTTAAAGAAAACTACTGATTTACAAAAGACATGTGTACACCTTGAATATCCTTGTTTTACGAGCTGTATGATGCTAATTTCAAGATAGAAAAGAAAGGAAAGATTACAAAAGAGAAACGATAGTACACCGTCATGGCACTTGAGCGTTATCAGGTAGGTTTGATTAAAAATAGAAACTAACTCTAATCGTAGCATAATTATACAACGCATAAACATATTTCGTTGTGAAGTGTGGCTTGCCGAAACTTAATTACAAAAGATAACAAATTAACTGTACATGGAATAACTACGCAGACTAACACAATATTTTTGGATTTCTAAGCTTTTGGATTAACATTCGGCAAAAATAAGCAAAAGGACAAAAACGAAGTAAGTAAACAAAATGCCAAACTGGTAATGCCAAAGTATAGAATGCAAAATGTACCGGTAAACGAACAAAAATACTAACTAGCTTCAAAAATAATACTGGATTAACTATAGGGATACTACAAAAGTATTCGATAGATAGCAAGCCAAACTTCAATTAAATGTAAATTCTTCAATTAAACGTATCTGAGGCGTTTTAAGTAGTCACGTATTAATAAGCCTTTATTAAGTCCTTCTTTCTTTCTGGTTAACCATCATACGTACGGTTTGTACCGGTTAACTAATAGACTTTGCTTGCTTTTCGAATAATTCCAAGAATCCCAATAATTCCGATGAGAGAAACTAACCAAACTTACAGGTTAAGATAAAAAATGACGAAACGTCAGATTGCAACAAAATTCCGGTTAAATGATTGACAAAAATACAAAACAACAAAAAGAGACAGAGAAAGTTGAACGTTGAAGGAAAAAAGGAAGAAAGAAAAAGGAAAAATGAATGAAACAATGCTACGATCACGACAGAAACACGACGTAGAGACCTACGACATGCGCCTTTGTGTGGCAGCAACGCACTAACATGAAGATGGCCATACAAGCTGTTCGCACTTATGATATATGAGTACAGTGACCAGGTGTCCTATTCGAAGCATCCTCCTTTGCTCTGTTTACGTATTCCATACGTACATCCAGTATTATTATTGATTATTAGATCCTAAAGATCCAATTGCTGAGAATGGCGATGACAAAGCTCGTGGCTGGGAAATTATAACCAAGTCATTCTTATCCGAATCAAATGCATTCTTCGTATACGTATACTTATATGCCTTCAACTTTTCATCAATGCACTTTTCTATACTTTCAGCACATTTCACACAGCACACACAGCTCAAGCACGGAAAAAGGTCAAGATTGTCGATGAAAAAACTGGGGAGGGGGCACGTTTCTTTCGGAAAATGGGCATAACTATACGAAAGCAGCATATTTAGTGCCTGTATGACTTTCTGTTTTCCTTAAAATTGACCAAAATTACCAGTTGGCTAATGTACGTATGTTTCCACGTTACAAAATTTCGTCAAAACTCCATCTGAAAATGCATTTTTCCACGAAAACAAGACCAAAACGATATGAAAATGCTCTGAGTTTAATGCGTACGCGTGCATAAAAGCAACAATAGTTCTTTTTCAATCGACCCAAAAACACGAAAGAACTACGAAATTGGTTAAAAAGTTATATACGTATGTAGCGGGGCTAGTAAGTTTCTCTTACGTGCTAACTCCGTTACCACGCCCTGACGTAGCGGACGCAAAGACCGTGGCACAGATGGAAAATGAACCGACTACAGGAGACGGTCGGGACAGCCTCACCAGATAAATACGCAGTAATGGTCCTACCTTAAGGGCGAGATGACTCGTCCTCTCACTCACTCAAAGTAGAACTACCTACCTAGCAGGAACTCAGTGAATTACTAAACCTAACAAAATACAGTTTAATAAAGGAATAGAAACAACAAGTTATTATAGTTATATAATAATATAAAATATGGTCTAACCCTCACTCACACAAACAGACAAACAAACAGTGACTTACAGTTACAGGACAGGGTTGGCCTAGCCAACGTACCAAAGCTCCGGGGAGAGCTGGCGAGAACAAATATATAATACAGTAAAAATGGGGGGGGAGGCGTAGAGGAGTAATAGCAGGCGTTCACGTTGACATAAAATATACAGACTGATTAGGGGTAGCGAGTGTTGGGCTGGACCCTCCACGAGCGCCCCCCTAGTGATGGAATTTCCCCCAATCGCGTAGCTCCCAAGGGGGGAACCCACCCAATCCCATACGGACACGTTGGGGAAGCTACGTGACTAGCTAGAAGTTTCCCCAACCATGATGATGTTATGATAAGCCAGACGGGTAGCAATGCTAGCTACAGCCGCCAGCAAGGAAAAGGTTGACCGTGTGTCACCTTGATCCGTTACGCACACACACACACACACACACACACACACACACACACACACACACACACACACACACACACACACACACACACACACACACACACACACACACACACACACACACACACACACACACACACACACACACACACACACACACACACACACACACACACACACACACACACACACACACACACACACACACACACACACACACACACACACACACACACACACACACACACACACACACACACACACACACACACACACACACACACACACACACACACACACACACACACACACACACACACACACACACACACACACACACACACACACACACACATATATATATATATATATGTATATATATATATATATATATATATCAAATTGAGGGGGGTTATGGGGAGCGACGCCATTTTTAGCATTTTCTGGTTTGTGTAACCGATAAGACGAAAAAGGTTTTTTGTTTTCGACTCAAAAAAGCAGAAAAGAGTGTTCGAAAATGCCAAAAATGACACTGAGATCCCAAATAAAGAATCCAGATTTTATTACGTTTTACTAATTAATGGCTTATAAAGCTCTATGTATGTCGTGGTCTTTTTGCTTTTTGCCGGGAACTTAACCGAGAATTGAATGGCGATTAATGCAGGTTCTCCGAGAGGGTGCAACTCCCGATCTGTAGATCCCTAACTAATCCTAGCCTATTCAAACATGGGCCGAGGTTGGCGTAACAATGTGTTTATCAAATCAACTTACAATTTATGAGCAAATAATCAAATAGGCACAGCTAATATATAAAATATGGGTTAAGAACCCGACCGATCCTGACGTGAAACAATATCAACACTGATTACTTAGTCTAATTAGAAGTATGACTCATCACCTCAGACTGAAGTCACTACACAGAAGAAAGCGTTAGTTTGAACGACTGTTTAGAATCACAGACCTTAGGTGCTAGTTTTTCACAATTATATTATTTCAAAATACAGTTTCAATACTTTTGAGCAGTGAGATGATAGCAAAAAGAGAAGCACAAAACGTAAACGGCACAAACCAACGTCAGTCAGGCTCCTAGTTATTTTCAATCCTAGAACGCAACTTTTCGCATCAGAAAAATGGCCTAAGTCGTCTTCTAAGCAACAAAGGCACTTCGGTGTTTAACCGGCAGTTCCAGCATACCTTCTATGTTTTGTTCCTAAAAGGGATTTCTGATTTAAAAATCGTAGGAGAGGCACCCTCCTTAACAAGCAAATTCAGTGCGTAGCAATTAATATCTAAAATAACAATCATATCCACGAAATACGACTACAGATGCTAGCAGCAGAGTTAATTAACAAAAATGTTAAAAGCTATAAAAAGAGAAACGAGATTGAGGAGAAACTAAAACCAATTTGCCAGTATTTTCTAATGACTGCAACTGTAAATGTCCACGCTACTTACTCAATGATGTCAGGAATCAAAGTGTTGGTTGTATACATTACAAATAAATTGTTGAAATATTCTTGGAATTTGTGAGGCATGAAACATTTTGACTGTCCACGTTTCTCTAGGTATCAACGGTAGCCACGGCTCGAAAATCTGAATTACTATTGATACTTCAAAAAATTTAAAATTTTCAAAGACCTAATTTGAAATTCTGATTCCTACAAATCACAGCCCGGAAACATGGAAATAGTATGATATTTCTGTATATTACTGAAAAATTTGATAAACTGCTGAAACTTAATTTGGAAGGAGCAGTTTTGCCATTGGTGAGCTTTCTCTGGCGCACGCAAAAATGTCTCAACTTTGTTAGTAACCTTGAAATCTCAACTTTGAGGTGTAGTTATTCAATAACTGTAAGACTTACTACTTTAATTTTAAAAACTCATTAAAATATACCGTTTGGACAATAAAATATGTAAAAATCAGCGACATCAAAGAAAAAATGACAAAACATGGACTCCCCCCCCCTTTAAAAGCAATGGGCACATTTTAAAAGCTGCGATTTGTAACACATTGCGTACTTATGACTTTTTATTTTTAATGAGAACAGTGGTATAACCAAACTTACAGTGGATAATTCTAATTAGAATAATAAGACCAAAAGTCCATTATGCTGCCAGTTTAAGATTGATGGATCCCGACGATATAGATATTTAGTTAATTTCATAATTTAGTGACCTTATTGACTGTTATATTGTGGCAAGATCGGAAGCATGACAAAGCGATGTTGGCCAGCCGGTGTCAGCATGATTTAAAATCTGCTTACTGAAAAATTTGATAAACTGCTGAAACTTAATTTGGGCCGGCAGGGCGGCAGTGAACAGACCATTCAGCGGCCGGCTGGTTTTCCTGTCACGGTAGGTCAGCCGGCCGAGTTCACCTCTTGGCCGGCCGGTCAACAAGGCTTACTTCATGCACCATTTAGTTGAAAAAAATTTTGCAAAATGTGCCAAAATAGTTAGCAGGCCGGACAGAATTAACACAAACACAAACTGAGGGCCGACAGTGACCAGCTGGGCAACAGACAACAAAATGTAATTGAAGTAAAGTTTTTCCTATGGTCTTGGTCAGCTCGTGACTAAGGAACCTCATCCATTTTGCAAACAATTTAATTTTTTGAAAGAGTATTTAAAAGGTTGATGCTGCTTAACAGTAATACACGATTACAAGATACCTATAGATGCGCGCAATATATACGAGGGGGTCTGCAGGTCGGAGTACCCCAGAAGTTGGAGAATTTTTGAGATTTAAGAAACATGCAGGCATCTAAAGATACATATTTTTCTGGTCGTTGTATGTTATAGTAAAACTAATTAAAGCATTAAAAATTAGTTAAATATCCATTAAATAAATATCGCTGAAAAGAAAGGAAGTATATATTTAAACATAAATTCTGTTTAGAAAATAACTGAGAACTACTAAATCCTCAAGAGATTATTGCGAATGAGCAGCGGGTGCGTGAGGGGCGGAGCCCCCAGAAGTTGGAGATTTTTCAGTTACCAATAAAATCCGCAATGAAAATGTTTAAAAAGATTAAATTGTCATGAGAACTGTTGGAATGAGAACACACTAAAATATTCACATAGTAAAGCTTTACCAATTGATGTGCGATTTACGAATTCAAAAAATATCAAATATGGATGTAGGTGGACGGTAACTCAACAAAAAACAAGAGACATGACCTTGCACCTTAGCATTCAAGGACAAAGCAGAAAACATCAGGGGTCTGGGGGTGAAGTTTTAATTTGAACTTAAGTGAACCGAAGAAATTTTAATAAAGAATACGGAAAAATAGCAACTGGAAACATTAAAGGATTTAACTTCTGCAAAAGTAATTTTTTCCTGAAATGACGTTGCTTATAGGTTAAAACTCCTGTTAAGATTCCGTTGCGTCCGAATAAGAAACTTTGCCTCCAGACGCACATCTGAACCCTGGAGCCGAACCGAGCTGAGCCTGGCTGAGCCGCGAGCCTAAATCCCTAACTCAGACATTTTAAACCTTCTCGTGAAATATTTTGGATGCTTACAAAACTAATAGTGTACAACTACAAACTGCAAAGTTACCTTATAGGGCTTCTTGCTCAAACTATAACTATATCTATAACCTATAATCGGTCGAAAGTCCTACAAACCGTTCCGTACTGGGGACTAACGCATTGTCAGAAGCAAGACCATAGCCTACAATTCTTTTGCCAGAATGAGGCTCATTGATAAGCAAGACTTTGCTAAAAACTTTGAACCTTGACATTTAATCTCACAAAATTGCCATACGTGTACGAATGGGATATTTACAGCTTACAACAAGTAACATAGGGTATTGTATGATTTTCCTTTCACGTGTTATGACAGCTTTCATGCAAACATTGACTGCAAATGATTCCCGGTAATCCCAGCATTAGAATGACTTGGGCTTGGGCCGTACAATATCTTCCCATATTTAGCTAATCCCAACGCGTCAATAGATTAAAGTCCTTAAAGGATGCCGTTACCTTTCATTTAAAGTAAAGTGCATGTATAAGACAGCATGGAGTGCCACTCTATGACGCTGCACACAATAAAACTAAAGAAAAACAGAAATTTCAAATTTGGCTAATCTTCATTTTTCTCGGAAGTCACCTTCCGAACAACAACTCTGCATTGTTTCACTCGCTGACGCTTACTCACAGCGCTCAAACATTTGGTCACCTCGAAATTTTCCCAGCTTTAGGTTTTCTACGTTACATGTCGGGGTCATCTTATGAGGACTATTTTGAATGACAAGCAAAGTTTTACCAACGCAAGTGTCTTGTTCTGTGGACCAATGGGAAGTAAAAAATATGTGAAAATGAGAAAAATTGGAGATGTTCGAACATTGGCGAACCCCCTTAACCGTTTATTTAATTCTGAAACTTCTTTTTCTATGGTGGCCATTCCATCAGATCCGAATAAACTCAAAAAGTTAAAATTCATCAGACTTTCCATCAGATCAGAATAAAATCAAAAACTAAAAAAGTTTTTACTTAGACTTCTTCCCTTCGGCAAATTTGATTTGTCTGGACCGTACCACCAGAATGGATGGGAACGAAATCGACTCTTACGAAATACCGCAATCCCCATTTTTATGCTTGCCTTGCCCGTTTACCTTTCGCGAAGTGGCAACACTTGCTCAGAAATGGACCAAATCGGCTTAAAGTTGCAAAAGTAAGCACACAGCCAGAAACACTTAACATTCCTAGTCGAACATCTGAATTTCGTTACACCGATGCTGTTTGTTCATTGCTCTCAAATACGGTAATCTCGCACGTACGAGCAGGACAAGCAATATTCTGACCGACTAATGAAAAGGGAAGCTAACTTCAGATTACAGATATTTATAAGCCAGTGGTTACTTAACTAAGTTCTTTCCTAGCATCGTTCCTCCCATAATTGATTAATTTGTTTAATTTGGTTTTAAACACATTGAGAAAGGAAATGATCAATTTCTAGCTGCAACTCACTGTAATCACTGTAGCAGCTACAGGTTGACATTGAACATGATTAAGCCTTTGACTCAACAGAAGCTCTGAGGACTTGTACTTGGTCAGCAGTTCCAAAATGTTCTTGTTGATCCATGACAATAAAAACTGGCTCAGTCGAAGTGATTGCTGACTCATAAGTTTTTCAGCGCATATCAGCTGTCTCAATTAGTTTTAACGCTGACGCATTAGATGGCACTGCTAACGTGAGTATAAGTGTTGATCTGATTAGCCAATGTTTGGAAAAACCCTATTTTTCGGATCACAAATGCTGTGCTGACACCTATTTCGCTACTTCTGTTATTTGAGAAAGAAAGAGCTTGTCAGAATAAAATTACAGATGAAATTTTTCAGGTGAACTTTCGGTCGAATGGAGTGTACCAGTTCCTGGACCTGCACCAGGACCTGGTGGAGGTGGTGGTGGTGGTGGTGGTGGGACTTGCATCTCTGGAACCGATTTTGTGAGGACTCCTTACGGCCTAATGCAAGTCAAAGACATTCATGTTGGAACAATGATATTGGCAATAGACCAGGCGAAGGGATTGAATTGGTCTCCGGTTGTGTTCCTTTTCCACGCTCCCAATTCTGTAAATCGCCTTGGGCTGGAGATAACTCTCGGCTCTGGGTCAAAACTTACTGTCACAAGGAAACATACCATGATAATATCATCTCTGTGTCAGATAGATGACCTGGATGTTTTGGACTCGGTGCTGGCTGAGGAGTTGCGGGAAGGAATGTGTCTGTTTCAAGTTACCGATGATCTTTCCGAAATTGGCGTTGAACGAATTACTTCAATCCGGCAGCACTATACCAATGGAGTTTACAATCCGGTGACGCAGGCAGGAACGATTGTGGTAAACAATGTAACTGTGTCAGCCTATTCCTACATGGATCACCGAAAAGCACATTCAAAGTTTGCCAATTTTTATAAAATCTCTAAATCTTCACAGAAAGCTTTGCAGGATTACGTTCAGAGTCCGAATTTCGACTTGGAACAGGATTGGAATGATTTAATAAAATTTTGACATTGCCATTGATATTTTTACAATATACATAGTACTATATGTGTACACTGAATCCTGGACTTGAATTGGGTTGTTCCAGTAGAGTTAGCAAATGATCAATGCTGATGCGATTTTTGACATTTTGATGTTGCAATGTTTAATCTTTTATAAATGTTAACAGCTAGTAAATAGTTAGCTATTAACAACCACGTGGTTAGTGAGTAACTTCGAGCCGAGCGAAAATTACAGGTGTCACAAAGTGTTTCAAAGAAACTGTATGACGTCGAGTTTACCTAACATGGACAACTTAGCTTCGACTTCTATTCACATCTGACATTGATGTTTGCCATGCTAATCTCTGAAAGTGTAAACATTGACTATTCTGTTTTGTCGCGGCGGCCGCAGCCTCCGCTAATACACTATATTCAGAAACTGATCTAGAAGCTCAAAATGTGTGTAAAAGTCAGTTAACATGATGTGTAAATCACACTAAGCTGAACTGGAGACAGTGGCAGGCGAAGTAGCAATGAAGTAGCAAACAACTCTGGCTATACGAAACCTGGCTGAACGATGATGCAATAAAGTCTATTTAAAATCTTCAATGTTCAGCATTAATCGTGCGTTGTTAGCAAACCAAAGCACACTCAAAACACTCATAAACGTTATTCTGCAGTCGCTTTTTAGTGTTTTGGTAAACAGTGACAAAGTTGGTCCTCCCAAATAACCATTTTTGATTTAGGTCTTGGACTGTTCAGGCGGTCGGCCCAAAGTTGGTCGGTCCAAATGGCCGTTTCCGGAACAATTTCAAGTCACAGCTCTATAGGAAATAGTAAAAAATGCTGTTTTGGGACATCTAGTGGGTCGCATAGAAGGGTTATCGGGGTTGCCGGATGAAGAGCATAGTCGCAGTGTGGGGCGCACTGTTATGCAGCAACCACAAAACCCTGGCTGTTGGCTTACTGTAAACGGTAAACATGTTAAATTGATTGTGTAGATAGCTCAGAATATGGGAAATTAGCGTAGCAACATTGTCATTATAGTTTGCATTATACCAAATCCGGAGGGGTTAGAGCAGTATGCCCAATATTATTATGAAGCGCAAATGCCCTTGTACATCTAGTCCATTTAGATCGAGGTCTTTCCAGTAGTGTGGCCCGACACATTTTGTCTAATTAAATTTCGGAACTTGGTCGGACCTCAACTTCCACAAATTTCATAGTTTCAAGAAATTTGCAAGGAAGTAGGGGGGTCACGATAATGCATGTTCTAGGACAGATTTGAACGCTCTTCAACATAGACTATTAAAATCCTATATAGGTCATATCGGTAGCCCACGCAGTGGGTTTTTTTCCGCTTAACTATACTCGGAGGAGAGCGCAAACTACCAACTTTAGCGTAGATATTATAACCGCAACGATGTCAAATTAGTCGTTGTGTGACAAAAACTGAAGCGATAGATCTAATTTGAGAACTTTTAGTGTTTAAGCATAGTTATTAGTTCTTCTTAAGCTAAGTTTTGTGTATGTATAAGATACCGCGTGCATCTATATAGATGCATCGATGCAATAGTACCGTGCTGAAATTTAAAACTATGGGTTGGCATCATAGTTATTATAACTGAAAAAACCGAATTCAGCCGGCTATGTTTTCATATGTATAATCTGCGGAAGCTCGCTATAATCGTGTACTCAAAATCTTTTGATAGATACACTAAGTAACAAATTGTGAGAGAGTCGCATCGATGCCAAAACTTTAAAAAAAATCAAGAATTTTGGGAATTTTAAGCAAATTTACACAACTTGCACAATTCACAAAACAACAATTTACAACAATTCACAAATTGTAGCCCTTTTAAATGGAATATAAAACAAAGTTTCAGCAATTTTCAGGAAACGTTTTCAAAACTTGTCCAAACTCACAAAATTTTCAACAAAAAATGTGCATTTTTTTCTTGTTTAATTTACCTTATTGCGGTGTCCGTTGCCCCTGAATTTCGATCTTTTGTACCAAACCTCCAGTTTTTGAGAGATTTCGGACACCCCCATTCCCCCATGTTGAATCGTGTCCTAGGGACAGAATTTGTTGCATCCATTATTCAGCAACAACAACATTGTTGCTATCTTCTGAATCATTTGAAAAGACGTAACCAATGTCAACTCCTAGTTTTAAAGTTCAGCCCGGAACCATTGGAATCGAAGCATATTATAGTTGCAGTGTTTTCGGCCGACTGCTTATGTGTAACGTTACACACCTCTCCAAAAAATTTTGCTATTTTATTAAAAAAGTGTGTAACTACATAAAAATTCCTAATTTACTCTCGTTTTGCTTAATATATACATGTATATAATTTTGTCAGTAACAAATTCTTTTGATGTATTTTAGATGTCGGTTCTTTATAAGCTAAAACTTAGAACTCAAATTTAAAGCAAAATTTGTTGAAGCTTCACCAAATCAGATCAACAAAATTAAAAAATTTAGCAATTACAACGCAACGACCTGCATTCATTGGTACGTAGCTAGAGAATGTAACAAAGCAGCTACATGATT
This sequence comes from Trissonchulus latispiculum, assembly GCA_030248195.1. Classification (NCBI taxonomy): domain Eukaryota; kingdom Metazoa; phylum Nematoda; class Enoplea; order Enoplida; family Ironidae; genus Trissonchulus; species Trissonchulus latispiculum. Next base: position 18,413 of record JASAND010010747.1, on the reverse strand, counting down.
TACGCTAGGGTAATTTTGACTTGATAGAAATTAATGCAATTAACAGTGCACCGAAGGCGCAAAATTCTTTCGAAATACATCCTATAGCACAAAGCTCTGCAAGGACACAGTTAAATTTTTGCATCAGCACCTGAAAATTCTTGGTGTGTTGAATGAATGAGCAAATAACTCTAATAATTATATGAATATAACTAATCCTTAGATATGACCTAAAATAAAACTAAGAAGCCCCCCAGAAACGTTAATATGTGGAAACAAATGAATGCGCATTGGATTTGACTTGAGGGTATATCTATGCCAAAGTCGGTAATTTTTCTTTCCTTTGAGTACAGGCAAGCGGGAAAAGCACCCACGCCACCTGGGGAAAACCCCACTGCGAGGGCTACCGCAACCTAGCCTAAGCAATCTTGAACTGCGTCCAAAGAAGTCTTAGAACATGCAGTATCTTGAACCCCCTGCTTCCTTGCAAATTTTAGGGGACTTTGACATTTACTATGCTACCGGAAAGACCTCAATCTAAACGGACTAGATGTACAAGGGCATTTGCGCTTCATAATGATATTGTCCATACAGCTCTAACCCCTCCGGATTTGGTATAATCTGGGGTGACCTGGAGTTGGTGGGAAAAACCCACTCATCAAAATAAAAATTTAATCTAACTATTTGCAGGAAAGGTCAAACTAATCTATACATTCGTTTACTAGAACCTGCACATCAAAGTATTACATCGTTTTTACTGGCTTAGTTCTGTTGCCAGTAGTCCAGCAGGTCGAAATCTGACATGGTGCCATTTCAAGCAAAATTTCCAATTTTGGCCATAAATGCTTATTTTGCTTAAAATGAATTTAGTTTGGCTCTAAATACAAGAAAAACACGTTTCATGCGCGATAGGCATTCTTGAATACTCAATCCTTCTCAATAGCCTTATCTGGTCTGCAGCTGCATCTTATTCTTTCAGCAATTTAAGTTAAAATTCAGCAAGTGCAAATTCTGGAACTGTAAACGTACATGAGCTGATTAACGAAAACAAAAAACCAAAAGCTTGGGAAAGTAGTATCACTGGGATGCTGGACAGCGTTAGGAGTGCTATCTACAAAATCTAACTTTTCTAAAAAATTACCTAAATGTAGGAGCAGCGCCAGCTAAGCAGAATATTTTGGGTACCCGCGGCCCGCGTCCAACTCTGGAGCATACTTAGGAGAATCGTTTTGCGTTCGGTGATTTTACTTGAAATGCTTGATAGTGCTTAAAGGGCACCGTATGCATTCATTCGAATTATCTCACATATGACGTTTACAAGAATTCTCGGTGGTTACATACTGCATATATTGCTAAATGCTCAGCATCAAGTCTTCGACACAAACGTCTAACATACAAAGGTAACTTAAATCCGAACATTTTAAAGTCTTCGTAGTATGTCAAGAACAAACTGTTGACAAAGTCTAAGTTAGACTCGAGTTCCCTCTGAATTGTTTGTTGCAGAAACGTTTGAGCGGCATGTCCAGAGGAATCATTTAGGAACGGTTTCTGTTCATCTGGACCCCATCCGGTGAAAATTAAATTTGCGGGCCATGATGCATTATGAAGAGCTTCACGTATTGTTGATCTGAAACGAATAACAAAGCAACTGATAAATTGGAAACACTTTAGCTCTGCCTGACAGCCTTAGAGTGTTTGGATGCATATTTCAGGAGTATAGTTCCAGCACGCTAAAAATGTGTGTACAAAATAAGATTAAATATAGCAGATTAACCTTTGGAGTAAAACCCAAAAAATGACTATATTTTAGACTCGTCAGGATTTTGAGACTTTGAAAAATTCCGTGTTTTATTCCCAGAAAATCTATAGTTTGTGGATTTTCTCCCAATTTTTATCGCAGTCATAATTTTGTTTCTACGATCGAATCGAGCTAGTCATAGCTAGCTAATCAGCGTTTTTGCTCTTGCAAGCTTTTCGGAAATTTTTGCAAATTATGAAAATTTTCTCTAATACACACAAGACTCAATTAATATGATTTCATTTTGATGATTTAATTTCAACTACAGTAGTAGTAGTGAGCTCAACTACAGTGTAGTAGTGACTACACTCTTAAAAAGACTCCTGTAGAAACTACAGGAATTCTTATAGTTTTCTACAAAAGTGCTCCTTTGCGGTCAGTAACTAGCGGAGCTTTCTGTATTTTCCACAAAAGTAACTTTTGTATTTTTTACCGTCCTCTCGAATAGTAAAAATTACAGGAATTTCCTGTAGAAAATACTAATGAAACCTGTAGTTTTTATTACAGGAGTTTCCTGTAGAAAATACTAAAGAAACCTGTAGTTCTGTTCGACTTTTTGACAATCCTAAATCAGATACCAAACCTGTAGTTTTTACAAGACAAAACCTGTAAATTTTACTGGAGTGACCTGTTTATGGAAAATGGAGGGGTGGGCAGGTGCGGGGGAGGGGGCGGCCGCTCCCAAAATATTTTCGGCAGGGAGCGGCCGTTACAAAAAATCACCCACGGTGTAATGAACGAATGAAAGTTGGACAAAATTCAAAAGTTTTAGTCTTCAAAAACTATGATCACTGTCGCCCTTATATACTCAGTTTGCGTTATCAGCGTATCGAGTACTTTCCTGTAGAGTAAACCTGTAAACCAGTGAAAACTACAGGTTTCATTTGTATTGAATACTAGTCTAACTTGTAATCCATTCTACCAAAGTTTATCCGGTAAATACTACCAAGGATGACCTGTAGAAATTACTAGAGTTAACCTGCATTTTCTACAAAAGCTTTTGTATTTATCATCTACAAAAGTGCCTGTAGTTTCTACTGGAACATTTCTAAGAGTGAATAATAATTTTAATCCATAATCTTCATACGCATACTGTCTTGTTTGGAACAGCCAGGGTGAACTATTGGAATTATCAGAAAGCTGATAATAACCGCTATACTCATTTGATACGACAGCAAAAGAAACCATATAGATGCAAATTTGGGTTTTCCTAAACTTTTCTTATTAAATTCATAAAACCGAACCCAGAGTTTTGATGCATCCGTTGTTTACACTTGATTGTTCGGAAAGCTGGCAATTCAAAACACAAAAATCGGTGCGTTGAATCAACTGTTTCCTTTTTGATTTTGTTGTTTGCAGCAGAAAAACAAAAATCAACAATCAACAATCAAACTTTTCTCTTACCGACCGAATAACAGCAATGAATTTACCTTTAAGGTGCCGGTTCGGGTTCGCGTATTTTTGGCTTTAAAAAGCGCATTTGTCGTTGAAATTCATACTGCTGCAATAACATCATTTAGGCTGAATAACAAACGCTTCAGGAAAGTCAGGGCTTGAAAAATGAGTATTGGGGAGAGTTGCTTTAATCCGTCACAACTTCACTGTGGTCACCCTGCACGGACAAACCGGAACCTTCTCACCAAGCCCGATAACTATTATTTGGTTTTTTATGGTTTAGGAGTAACATGGAAAATTACTTTTCGACGCATAAAACGGGGCATTTTTAAAAAAATTAAATAGTGTAACCTATCCAACAGCTTCAACAGCGCTACTCGGTCGGTCAAGTATTGTCCACATTTGTAGTCTATAGGTCGTGTTATGCCCAACAGGGAGCTCTCAACATTAACTTTACTTAGCGTAGCAGCGAAAAGGTGAAATCTTGAAATTTGCAAAAGCATTGTTTTGAACACGGATTTCTCCCAGTCGGAGGCAGGTTATGCATTTTGGCGTTCTGTAAGGGAAGCAGGCATAGGAAAGATTGATAAACCTGCAATGGGAGTTCAGCTGATGGTCCCGTGGTGTAGTGGTTAGCATGTCTGACTCTAGAGCAGAAGGGCCGTGGTTCGATCCCCGGCGGGATCAATTCTTTACTTTCAATGGTGAGTGAAAAGCTGAACCTCCCTCTTCCCTTCTCTCTTCTAGGTCCTGGTTTCGTGGGTACGAGGGTACCTGACGCCTCCCGTTCGGGCTTGTCCTTGGTTTCTTCTTGGTTCACCAGCCCTGGTAGAAGCGCTACATGTGGCGAGGCTGCCTCAGGACCCGGATTGGACTCCTGTCTCCGGTCCCCCAGTAGTTGCTTCTGGTTGGTTGTATATAAAGGTGTCTGGAACGTGTGTCGGGGGAGCACGGATCCCTTGGGCTCAGAATGCCCTGCGCTGGATGCCCTGCGCTGGATGCGCTCTCGGTTCGATTCCGAGTTGAGTAAGCCGCGGGACGCGTCTTAATTGAAACCCGGGGGAGATGTAAGGGAAGCAGGCATAGGAAAGATTGATAAGCCTGCAATGGGAGTTCAGCTGATGGTCCCGTGGTGTAGTGGTTAGCGTCTGACTCTAGAGCAGAAGGGCCGTGGTTCGATCCCCGGCGGGACCAATTCTTTACTTTCAATGGTGAGTGAAAAGCTGGACCTCCCTCTTCCCTTCCCTCTTCTAGGTCTTGGTTTCGTGGGTACGAGGGTACCTGATGCCTCCCGTTCGGGCTTGTCCTTGGTTTCTTCTTGGTTCACCAGCCCTGGTAGAAGCGCTACATGTGGCGAGGCTGCCTCAGGATCCGGATTGGACTCCTGTCTCCGGTCCCCCAGTAGTTGCTTCTGGTTGGTTGGATATAAAGGTGTCTGGAACGTGTGTCGGGGGAGCACGGATCCCTTGGGCTCAGAATGCCCTGCGCTGGATGCGCTCTCGGTTCGATTCCGAGTTGAGTAAGCCGCGGGACGCGTCTTAATTGAAACCCGGGGGAGATGTAAGGGAAGCAGGCATAGGAAAGATCGATAAGCCTGCAATGGGAGTTCAGCTGATGAAGCTGATGATACCTGACGCCTCCCGCTTGGGCTTGTCCTTGGTTTCTTCTTGGTCCACCAGCCCTGGTAGAAGCGCTACAGTTCGGTCGGGAGAAATATGCGTGCAAACATGGAAGAACATTTGACTAAAATGAGACAAAATTCACATTTTCCTGAATATATTAAGCTTCATTGCTCGTTAAACGACTTCATAAAAAATATCCCTCGGGAAGACGTTTCTTTTGTTGCCTGAACAGTACGCTTATGTTTAGCTTTCCCACACTTCGAGATATCAATGTTCAAAGATTGATTTTGTGTTATCACATATCCAAGTCGAACAGTTACATTGAGACAGTTATACGCTTCTAGTTTTAACGAACACATACTCAGCTTATGCCGTTGAGCTCCAAAAATTGAGTAACCTACCATCTTTCAAAGATTGCTGCAAATAACCGAACCAGCACCTTAGGAAACCAAAAACAAACAAGTTAACTCTAAAAGGACCTTAACTCATACGTTTATTTCAAAGTAGACCTTTCAAAATCTCCATGCAGATAACCTGCGAATTCGGAATCAATGGAAAAGCTTCACATATATGAGATTCGAACACCCTTTCTAGTAATTCTGTATAGAGGATAATAATCAGTTACGCTCCCGTTACATATTAAAAGTGGATGAACGGTTTTAAATATAAAGTCACCGATTGAGTGAGAATACTGTTCAAATTCAATACTTTACAAAACTCCACATTTTTGGCAAGATGATGAGTGACGGAAAAGCTTGAAGCTTTGAGGAATGTCTTTAGAGAAGTCTCCATTTTGTTGCGCTTCTACCAGGCTAAAGGACCAAGAAGAAGAAACCAGGGACAAGCCCATCCCGAGACGGGAGGCGTCAGACACTCTCGTACCCACGAAACCAGGACCTAGAAGAGAGAAGGGAAAGGGAGGTTCAGCTTTTCACTCACCATTAAAAGTAAAGAATTGGTCCCTCCATGGATCGAGCCTCGGCCCTTCTACTCCGGAGCAGTCATGCTAACGACTACACGACGGGACTAATCAGTTGATCTCCCATATCAGGCTTATCAATCTTTCTTATGCCTGCTTCCCTTACAATTCCAATTTGCGTTTTTCTTTTATCACCTGTTTGCTGCTTTCTAGCAGTACTGGTGCAAAATATCTGCGTCAAAGAGACTGCTTCCAGCCAGCTACTGCGAAAAGACAACCAGCATTAGTCTTTATAAAGCAGAGTGAAACCATACTTGCATAAATGGTTACATATAGACTATCAATAAAGCTCCTATACTACGTTGAAGATAGGGTTTCGTCTGGGTCAAACTACGCTAACACACAATTCATAGAAACTTTCCATTATATTCATTCCGGCTCTAGCCTGAATAAAACGCGTTTGAGTTTTAACTTTTGATTTTAGAAGAAAAACTAAAAATCAAAAAACAACCGTTTGTTACCGTCTACTTATCAGCGTGTAAGCATACAACGCTGACATTTCTCAAAAACGGGCGTCTTTGCCAAATTAAATCCTATAACTTCAACTGGAAAAATCGTAGACAGCAATCATTTTATATCATTACGGTGCGTAGAACAAGAACTTTCTATCAAAATAAAAATTATGTAGTTAGGTTTAGGCAATTTCTCACAAAAAAGGAATACAACATCATTTCCACGAAAATTCTAGGAATTTCATCATTTCTTTAAAATGCCTTACGCTGTTGTCAGATTTGTGAGAGATTGACTGAACCAAACTACGTTATTTTTATATCGTTAAGAAGTCCGTCGTATCTCAAGTTTTAGTATTTTATTTGGCAAAAACCCATATATGAGGTATGCTAGCGTTGTAAGTTTACAAAAGCGGAACACCTCTCCCGAGATTTCGGCCTTAATATTTCCAGCAAATTGCAAACTTAATGCACTCGTCTTTACTCGTCCTATAATAAACTCTTACTGTAATGGATATTGTCAATTAGAGCTGTACCTTCATAGAACTTTACAACCATGTGTAGTATAGGCAGTAGTGGAAGACGCTCCTAAGTACTTCGTGATTTTCACATTAAAAATCCCTAAAATTTTCTGTAAAAGTCTTAAACTCCCTTTAAAACGGTTAATGTTATTTATTCATTTACTGGAATGTCTGGTATTTGTGATGTGTTTTCAGATGCGAAAACGTACATTTCATAATGTAGTGATATCTTCATGGTTAGCTTTCGTGAAAATATCAAAATTATCCATTCCTTTAAATAACCGTAAAAGATAACACTACATGGAATTGTCTTTATAATTGGCTTGCCGGAGATTGAACATCAAAATTAACTTATATCAATCTTTATTTCGCAATGCAATTCCTGACTCGTAATCATTAGTCAGACCACCTTCAGTTGGGTAAATTTGATTTTAACAATTTTTACATTTTTACGCGGTTTTTACACTTCTGGGATTCCGACCTTATTTCTCTCTTCCTGCAATTTGGGACCTCTCTTGTTTCGCATTCCTTTATCTTAACTCAACTCACACTCACTGCCCTTTATTTGGTGTCCGACCTCCATTCTTCTGTGTGTTTCTCGGTCCAATCGCCCCCCTTTCTATTCAGGCGCCAGTCGGTCCTGCGCCCAATAAAAATTCATACTCCCCCAAACCTGGCGAGGCTCGTCCCAGGGTTAAAAGAGAGCCGCCTGGAATAGATCTCCTTAGCAGTTAAGTCCGCGTTACATTGTGCCAGTTGCTTGTAGTAATGGTGGTGCTGTGGTTCAACTCCCAGACTTCACTATTACACGCCTCCGAAAACATAAATTCTTGACGTTTTACAGATTCTGAACTGCGGAAAATGAGAATCTATGTGTAGCGGGGCAAGTACCTGATTCTACGTACAAGCACCGTTACCACACCCGAAGCCTGACGGATGCGGAGACCGTACACAAATAGACAACGAACCGACTACAGGAGACGGTCGGGACAGCCTCGCCAGATGTAAACCGGGTAGAAACCTGCCCTAAGTGAAAAGATGCCTCTTCACTCTCACTATATTGGATTCGAACAGGACCTTCCTACCTAGCAGGAGCTCAGTAGACTCAGCCTAATTAAATAGTAACAACACTTTAATTAAGGAAGAACAACCATAATTATTATATAGAATAATAAAGTACAGTTATGGGCCGGGCCCTCAGTTATACAAGACAGTCACACAAAATATGAACTTACAGTGACAAGGCCAATAAGGCCAACGTACCAGAATCTGCTCTGGGGGAGAGCAGGGGCAAAATATATACAGTAAAAGGGGGAATAAAGTTAGAGAGGAATAGAGCGGGTGTACACGTTGACAGAAGTACTAAGACTGAAGGGGGGAAGCGAGTGTTGGGTTGAACCCTCCCACGAGCGCCCCCTAGTGAGAATTTGCCCCCCAATCACGTAGCTCCCCGTATAGCAAGGGGGGGGGGAAGCCATCCAATCCCAAACGTACACGTTGGGGGAGCTACGTGACTTGCGAAATTAACCCAGCCCCTTTTGATGATGATATACTAAGCCAAGCGGGTAGCTAGCCTAGTGATATCACCAACAACGGAAAGGTTGACCATTCCAACCTTAATCCGTTACATCTCCCCAGGGCTCGCCATCCGAACTCCCGAGAGGATCACTGTTCAAAGGCGGACTGGTACGTGAGCCGAACTCTCAATACAAGTACACATAGTACAGAGCAATTCTGCTACACATACTAGTACACTACAGACGATTTGTCAGACTGCAAGTCACAAAGCTAGACTAAATCATGCTATACTACTCAAAACTACGCAAATATACGTATATAAGTATAGTAGAAAAATACAAAAAACAAGTGATTAAATACGGCATGTTTACGATGGAATAAGCATATACTGGCTGCTAATAAATGCCAATAACAATAAAGTTAAAGCACAAAGTGACCAAAATTATGCATATGTGAAAAATACACGTATTAATAGAACCGTAGGGTTATTTGGAATTAAGTAGCTAAATATGAAAATACAATGACTTTCCAAAAGTAACTCATGGGAAAGAGGAGTTACCCTCCTTTGGAATGTATAGTCAAACGAGTGTGTTAATCATAAAGAAATAATGAAAAACGCCTGCCTGCAGTCACTAAGGCCGTAGCCTTAGTCCGAACAGGAGAGAGCCAATGGGCGCTGTGAGCGCTCTTACCCAGAGAGAACTAATCTCTGGAGCTCCTGCCTGGTTGTCCAAAGAGGACAGCCAGCTCGGCTCTATCTGTGCTGCAACATAGCCAGAGAAGGTTTTATCAAAACCTCTCTGACTGTGCTATGCACAGAAAGAGGACTGCAGTGGCCAGCGGATCTCCGTAGAGATACAAACAGCATTTACGTCAAGAAAATGAAGTAAACGCTGGCCAGCAGGCGGATCCACGAAGGATACAAGGCATTAATCATAAAGAAATAATGAAAAACGCCTGCCTGCAGTCACTAAGGCCGTAGCCTTAGTCCGAACAGGAGAGAGCCAATGGGCGCTGTGAGCGCTCTTACCCAGAGAGAACTAATCTCTGGAGCTCCTGCCTGGTTGTCCAAAGAGGACAGCCAGCTCGGCTCTATCTGTGCTGCAACATAGCCAGAGAAGGTTTTATCAAAACCTCTCTGACTGTGCTATGCACAGAAAGAGGACTGCAGTGGCCAGCGGATCTCCGTAGAGATACAAACAGCATTTACGTCAAGAAAATGAAGTAAACGCTGGCCAGCAGGCGGATCCACGAAGGATACAAGGCATTAATCATAAAGAAATAATGAAAAACGCCTGCCTGCAGTCACTAAGGCCGTAGCCTTAGTCCGAACAGGAGAGAGCCAATGGGCGCTGTGAGCGCTCTTACCCAGAGAGAACTAATCTCTGGAGCTCCTGCCTGGTTGTCCAAAGAGGACAGCCAGCTCGGCTCTATCTGTGCTGCAACATAGCCAGAGAAGGTTTTATCAAAACCTCTCTGACTGTGCTATGCACAGAAAGAGGACTGCAGTGGCCAGCGGATCTCCGTAGAGATACAAATAGCATTTACGTCAAGAAAATGAAGTAAACGCTGGCCAGCAGGCGGATCCACGAAGGATACAAGGCATTAATCATAAAGAAATAATGAAAAACGCCTGCCTGCAGTCACTAAGGCCGTAGCCTTAGTCCGAACAGGAGAGAGCCAATGGGCGCTGTGAGCGCTCTTACCCAGAGAGAACTAATCTCTGGAGCTCCTGCCTGGTTGTCCAAAGAGGACAGCCAGCTCGGCTCTATCTGTGCTGCAACATAGCCAGAGAAGGTTTTATCAAAACCTCTCTGACTGTGCTATGCACAGAAAGAGGACTGCAGTGGCCAGCGGATCTCCGTAGAGATACAAACAGCATTTACGTCAAGAAAATGAAGTAAACGCTGGCCAGCAGGCGGATCCACGAAGGATACAAGGCATTAATCATAAAGAAATGATGAAAAACGCCTGCCTGCAGTCACTAAGGCCGTAGCCTTAGTCCGAACAGGAGAGAGCCAATGGGCGCTGTGAGCGCTCTTACCCAGAGAGAACTAATCTCTGGAGCTCCGGCCTGGTTGTCCAAAGAGGACAGCCAGCTCGGCTCTATCTGTGCTGCAACATAGCCAGAGAAGGTTTTATCAAAACCTCTCTGACTGTGCTATGCACAGAAAGAGGACTGCAGTGGCCAGCGGATCTCCGTAGAGATACAAACAGCATTTACGTCAAGAAAATGAAGTAAACGCTGGCCAGCAGGCGGATCCACGAAGGATACAAGGCATTAATCATAAAGAAATGATGAAAAACGCCTGCCTGCAGTCACTAAGGCCGTAGCCTTAGTCTGTTCGGACGTAAATGCTATTTGTATCTCTACGGAGATCCGCTGGCCACTGCAGTCCTCTTTCTGTGCATAGCACAGTCAGAGAGGTTTTGATAAAACCTTCTCTGGCTATGTTGCAGCACAGATAGAGCCGAGCTGGCTGTCCTCTTTGGACAACCAGGCAGGAGCTCCAGAGATTAGTTCTCTCTGGGTAAGAGCGCTCACAGCGCCCATTGGCTCTCTCCTGTTCGGACTAAGGCTACGGCCTTAGTGACTGCAGGCAGGCGTTTTTCATTATTTCTTTATGATTAATGCCTTGTATCCTTCGTGGATCCGCCTGCTGGCCAGCGTTTACTTCATTTTCTTGACGTAAATGCTGTTTGTATCTCTACGGAGATCCGCTGGCCACTGCAGTCCTCTTTCTGTGCATAGCACAGTCAGAGAGGTTTTGATAAAACCTTCTCTGGCTATGTTGCAGCACAGATAGAGCCGAGCTGGCTGTCCTCTTTGGACAACCAGGCAGGAGCTCCAGAGATTAGTTCTCTCTGGGTAAGAGCGCTCACAGCGCCCATTGGCTCTCTCCTGTTCGGACTAAGGCTACGGCCTTAGTGACTGCAGGCAGGCGTTTTTCATTATTTCTTTATGATTAATGCCTTGTATCCTTCGTGGATCCGCCTGCTGGCCAGCGTTTACTTCATTTTCTTGACGTAAATGCTGTTTGTATCTCTACGGAGATCCGCTGGCCACTGCAGTCCTCTTTCTGTGCATAGCACAGTCAGAGAGGTTTTGATAAAACCTTCTCTGGCTATGTTGCAGCACAGATAGAGCCGAGCTGGCTGTCCTCTTTGGACAACCAGGCAGGAGCTCCAGAGATTAGTTCTCTCTGGGTAAGAGCGCTCACAGCGCCCATTGGCTCTCTCCTGTTCGGACTAAGGCTACGGCCTTAGTGACTGCAGGCAGGCGTTTTTCATTATTTCTTTATGATTAATGCCTTGTATCCTTCGTGGATCCGCCTGCTGGCCAGCGTTTACTTCATTTTCTTGACGTAAATGCTGTTTGTATCTCTACGGAGATCCGCTGGCCACTGCAGTCCTCTTTCTGTGCATAGCACAGTCAGAGAGGTTTTGATAAAACCTTCTCTGGCTATGTTGCAGCACAGATAGAGCCGAGCTGGCTGTCCTCTTTGGACAACCAGGCAGGAGCTCCAGAGATTAGTTCTCTCTGGGTAAGAGCGCTCACAGCGCCCATTGGCTCTCTCCTGTTCGGACTAAGGCTACGGCCTTAGTGACTGCAGGCAGGCGTTTTTCATTATTTCTTTATGATTAATGCCTTGTATCCTTCGTGGATCCGCCTGCTGGCCAGCGTTTACTTCATTTTCTTGACGTAAATGCTGTTTGTATCTCTACGGAGATCCGCTGGCCACTGCAGTCCTCTTTCTGTGCATAGCACAGTCAGAGAGGTTTTGATAAAACCTTCTCTGGCTATGTTGCAGCACAGATAGAGCCGAGCTGGCTGTCCTCTTTGGACAACCAGGCAGGAGCTCCAGAGATTAGTTCTCTCTGGGTAAGAGCGCTCACAGCGCCCATTGGCTCTCTCCTGTTCGGACTAAGGCTACGGCCTTAGTGACTGCAGGCAGGCGTTTTTCATTATTTCTTTATGATTAATGCCTTGTATCCTTCGTGGATCCGCCTGCTGGCCAGCGTTTACTTCATTTTCTTGACGCAAACGAGTGTGTTAGTTATATTAAGATAACAAGAAAATAAAATGAACTTTCAAATAAAATATTAATAAATTTAAGTTTAATCATGCCAAGCTAAGGTTTATCAGGCCTTCGCTCGACAAGGCAAACAGCCTTTGATAATAATCATAATAATAAAGTTACCATAGAAAGACACACCGTTAGGGTGAGGTCCTAGGGGAATAAAAACACCACCCTCCCTCGGTAAAATTTTGTATTTTCATATGATGATGCCATCACTGGGATTTTTTGACAATATAAGGCAAATATGGCAGTAATTATAATAATATATGGATCGAATCCTCACAAAAATAAAGCACTGGACATTAAATGAGCAAATATAAATTGGCATAGATTAATACTATTGGAAAACTGTGGCTAATATACGACATATGTATACGTTAACAGAAAAACACAGAAAACTACAGGTTCAAAAATTAAGTAATAACAAGAGAATAACAGGTTCGAAATAATTAATATAGGAGAATATAGGTTCAACAAACTAACTAGACCAAAGAAATTGCAGATTCAAAGAAAATACGTACATACCTAAATTTACACAGTGCACATAACAAGAGATAAGGCTCGTAAGTAAATACTTTCAAAGAAAACTAACAAATACAAAATATGGTGATTACAAGTTCGTATTAATTAAACTTAAACAACACAGAAAATTCCAAATCGTAGATAAAATACAAAATAACATACTATATATATATACGGAATGTATGCAGAAGTGTCACTGTCACAAAAATACTGTTAAAACGAAGACCTAATATAGCTGTCAGGATCAAAATGATCAGGAGGAGCATTCCAAATCCAATTTCTGACATCGGCCGAGCCGTCAGCATCACGCATGGGCAATGCCTGCACAACTCCTGCACATGTGCAGGCTAGGAAAAATTTACAACCGCGCAGTGCGCAGCAAAAATGTTACCCCCGCGCAGTGCGCAGCAAAAATGTTACCCCCGCGCAGTAAAATTTTTACCCCGCGCAGGAAAGTTTCTCAAGATTTTATCTCGCGCAACAAATTTTTTACCCCCGCGCAACAAAGCGCATCAAAATTTTGTCCCGCACAAAAATTCTTAATCACCTGCGCCGCACAGCAATATTTTTACCCCCACGCAACAAAGCACCTTAGAACGAAACAACGAAATTTCTACCTCTCGCATCAAATTTTACCCCCGCGTAGTAGGATTTTACCCCGAGCAGGAAAGCGCCTCAAGATTTTATCCCTGTGCAGTAAAATTTTCACCCCGCGCAGGAAAGCGCCTCAATATTTGTCCCGCGCAGCAAATTTTTACCCCCGCGCAACAGAGTGCTTTAACATTTTTTCCCGCGCAACCAAATTTTTACCCAGCGCAACAAAATTTTTGCCCCCGCGCAACACAGTGCATTAAACTTTGAAACCATGCATCACATTTTTACCCGCGCATAAAAATCTTTATCCCCGCGCAGCAAAGCGCATGAAGATTTTGTACCGCACAACAAAATTTTTACCCCCTCGCAACAGGGTGCTTTAACATTTTTTCCCGCGCAACCAAATTTTTACCCCGCGCAACAAAATTTTTACCCCCGTGCAACTAAATTTCTACCCCGCGCATAAAAATTTTATCCCCTGCAACAAAATGGTCTGAAAACTTTTTGGTCGGCTTCGCCCTTGGCCTAATTTCCATTACATTTATATAAAACGTTTCGCGTCGCGTTGACCATTACACTAGTTTAAAAATTTTGTACCATCAGCGCGTTTTAGTTTATTCTTGCTTCAAATTTTCGCGCCTCCTTTTCGTTTTCCATTGCATTTCCTTTAAAAACTGCTGCCTCTTTCATTACATTTATTCCAAAATTTTTGGACCTGTGGTGTGTTTTCTTTTTATTCCGCTGGAGCGGAAAATATTCCCGGGAATTGTTGTATGTAATGCATGTATGCTGTTTTAATTCTCGAATGCCTCCACTATCTTTAACACATGGGCTAGTATTTGTATTTTTAGAGTCGGGTCCGTTAGGCGCACACCTTACAATTTTTCGCAGTTGACAGAAATGCTCTACTCTGGTGGCGCACACTTTACAAAACTGATTAAAGAAATGAAAATTGTACACCACCAGGCACCCGAAAAATTCGGGCACCTGGCGGGGTTCTTCTGCTTAACGCGCAGACGCTCTAACCAACTGAGCCACAGGTGCTTCAGTAGAAACAGCGGAAGACCGAATACGAACCCAATGTGTACAATGAGGGTTTACTGTAAACTGCTCTACTCCGGGAGGCGCACACCTTACAAATAGTGATTCCTTGTCGTAGTAATACTTTTTGTTGAAGTTTGTACTGAACTATTGGCGCAAATACTTACTCACGAATTTGAAATCGGTTAGAAAATGCACAGTTTGAACATATTTTTAATTTTACAAAGAAGGTTATGTCTGAGACAGAAGATATACAGACATGTATATATTCCTTTTTAGTTCAGATATTGGCATATATGATTTAAAGATCTTCAACATTGCTATTTATAGAAAGTAGACTGTGAAGACTTTACAATACCTTAGCTACACCAAAACTAGAACATTTTGAAAGGAATAGTGTCTATTTTGCTTGTCGGCTAGTTTAAATACTTACAGTCTGAGGAATTTGTCAAAAGTTCATTTTGTGCTATGATATAAAGGACATGTGGGTCGAGGGACGTTTTTTGGATTCGGCTCAGCAGGTCCTAACGTTCGAGAAAATTGGCTAAATGCACGGTAACACGAAATTTTGCAACTTCGCCTTGACGTTTCTTGCTACTCAAAACGTTTTAGCACAAACCAATAAAAACGTTCCTCCGAATACGCGCGAATTTCCACTTTGCCAAAAATTACCGAAATCCGTTGAGTAGTTTTTGAGAGATCAATGGTGGTGGTTGATACAACGTTGATACAGCATTGCTAATTAAATTTTAAAAACCGAATGAGTTATTACTATATTCATAATATTCCCTTGCTATTTCAGTAAACCCAGGGAATAAAAATTTCCGCATTTTGTGCGAGATTCACCAAAATCTTAAAGGATTGCGTAAGTTGGCAAGTTTTTCCGACAAAGGGACAAAAACAAAGCTTTGAATAAACCACAATCGACCTAGACACATATCGTGAAAAATTAGAAATTTGACCCCCCCCCGCGCAGTGAGCTCGATGGCTGTGCAGGCTAGAGCCAAGTTCATTGCCCATGTATGGTCAGCATGGTGGGCGACATGGATCTGACCCAAGAGGATGCCAGAAGAAAAAATCAAATCAGGAAAGGAATCCTTCCGTGGAAATAAAAGTCATACATGATGGAGGACTCCAGATTCCGAAGCTTGAGGGTCGATGCCGACTCGCTCAATACTCCATCATAGTAATGTCCGTGGCCCGATGGTGGTCTTGGGGGTGAGGCTCCAAAGGATTCCACAAGGTCAGGGCAATCGATGGACTAAAAACGTTTTTCTCCTCACCAGGAGGGGCACAGCCAATAATATGGATGCCCTCCCTGTTGACTGGCATGTCAATAGGCTGATTCTTCAGGGCCAAAGGTGGTTCCGTCCGGAAGAAAGGAGGCGCTGGCAGTCCCTTCTTGTAGCGCTCCGCAGCCACCGCGATGCGTTTGCGGACCACATCAAGATAGGCGTTGAGCCGACAACCAGCCAAGGGAATTCGGTCGAACCGATCCTCCCAAAGCTCGTCGGGTCCATACCTGCATGAACCACAGTCCCACCTCCGTGTAGAGGGACCCCTGAATGTTATTCCCTGACCAATTATTGGTGTTGAACAGCCAGTTATATTTGCCGTCGAACAGCAAGTCATCAGGCTTGAAACCCCGAGGAATCTTCACACCAATCCCCCACCAAGGGTCCGTGGAAGCCTTGCAGTAATAGCTCCCAATCGTCTGGACCAGGAACTCCTCCTGCCTCAGGGCAATGGTAGAAGACGTGGAATATGATCAGCCGCTGTGTGAGCTGATCCGGACCTGACTGCCATCGCTGGAGGCGACAACCGGGCAGGGCGGCAATGGCCTGATCCGTGCTATGTTTGATAGCAAAGCCATCGCGACCGGGATTATCCCTCACAAGGTCCTTGACGACGTCAGACTGGCAGTACCAGCCCTTACGACCCTGATAGAGGTGCTCCTTGGTACCAACGTAATGATTCTCGAATTGTTCCACCGGCAGGTTGACGTATGGCTGATGTTTGAACATGAAGGAGAAGGCATATTCCGGTCCCAGATAGAAATTGAGGAAATAGCCCTCGTCAACGTTCGCGATGCCCGCGACGTTGGGTCGGTGGTAATCCAACATGGCCTTCTTGATGGTCATGCATCGGGTTCGCAGACGACGACTATGCATGCTACAGCAGTAGAATTCACGAAAATCGTGCCGTCTGATCAGATGAGGGTACCGGAACAATTCCGGGACCAAAGCCGCCGTGGCCATACAGTTGGCCCATCGAGCAGTGGACGAAATCCGATTGACTGGGAATCCCTTGTAGATTTTCCCATAACGGTCACGGTAGTCCGCAATCTGCCACCGTGAGTGCCAGTTGGTCCTACCACCACTCGTTACCTTCTCGGGCGAAGCCTTCATGTGGTTAGTCAACTAGAGATCGCGGTCCCACATCCTCTTCCAGATGATGTCCAGTAGATCATCCGGGAGCCGTTGGGTATAGTGGACGTGTTCCGCCATCCACTTGAGGACCTCCTCACGGAACATTGCCATCCAAGGGTGCAGATTCCGCTCGCTAGAGTCACCCGGGATGTTATGGGGGATCCATTGGAGATTATTGTCCCGCATATAGATGATGGGATGGTCAGGCCAACGGTCCAATTTGATGGCCGCGATCTCCGCCGGTGTCGGTTGTTCGATCGTGAATCGGTCGTAAATCGGGTCCTCCGTCCCACGGGACACCTGCTTCGCGATGTCCTGGTTGAGCATGTCACAAAGGACGGTGACCAAATAGACCCGAAACGGTGGAAAATTGTCTCTCGTATAGTTCGACGGATATTCAGGTGGCAATGCCCGAATAGCCGAGGTTTTTCCGCCCGCTGTCTTGATGGTTTTGACTTTAGGGACACGATAAGCCGGCGATTTTGGTCGTGACCGACTTAACGTGTCAGCGGCATGATGACGATCATGATCATGACGAGATTCTTCACGTCGTTTGGTCGGATAGGCCGGAGGACGGCGATCTTCACGACGATCATCGCGACGCTCGCGTTCGTGATATTGGTCGGTCGAACGATTCCGCTCTTCCGAATAGCGATCTCGTGACGGTTTCCGATGACGGTCGGACTCACGACGACGAGCCGACGGCGAACGGTCGCGTGTTGACCGTCGGTCATGATGACGACTCGTTGACGGGTACCGACGATGGTCATCTCGGGACTCCGGTCGGCGATCACGAGATGTTCGTGACGCGGAACGGGAATGTCGACGACGAGATGCTGATCGTCGATGGTGACGATCCGATGAGCGTTCTCGACGGTGTGACCGCGAGTGATCACGAGGTTCAATTGATGGAGGGGGACGTGATGTCTCCCGCCGAGGCGACCGCTGCGATCGTGAAGTAGATGGTTTATCGTCCCGGTGACCGTGATAGACGGCCTCCCACCTGTCGTGGTCCGGAAAATCCCTGGGTGGTTCCTCCAGAGGGACGTAGGACACCCGTCCAGGTGTTGACGATCGTTGATGGTGGCTTCGTGGAGTAGTTGAAGCCGTGATAGCGGTTGCGACGGATGAATCCGAATTGGATCCGTAAGGGCGATGGCCACGGCCTCGTCCTGAACCAGAAATACCGCCGAAAAAGTTCGATTCGGACGCAGCCATTCCAGGTTTGGCCGCTTCCGCTCCAGCCAACGGGGTTTTGGGTGCAGACCTGGCGATGCCGCCACTAGATCCTCCCTGTAATGACTCGACACGACGGAGTTTCGTGCCGAACCGCGCCGCGGGGACCGAGGTGACCACCGGGGAGGAAGGGGTCGTCGTTCCCTGCAAAGACCGGATGACAGAAGGCCCCAACAGCACATCACTGGTTGGACAGACCTGAGGGACCACAAAGTCAGATAGATCCAGGTGGGGCTTGGGTACGGCGG